>RJWJ010017534.1:0-32845 GCA_004363605.1 Indri indri
TAGGGAGCCTGTGAATATCACTAAGAATTTTTATGGATTTTATATTATTATCTAAGTTTAACATCTATATCAAGGGGAATTTTATTTTAAAGCTTCAGGAGTATTGCAAGAAACACAGGGAAGAACAGATGTGTTTCTGGATAGCCCCAAACCAGCAACTAGGGAACTGTCATTAGCTGCAGCAGCTACTTTCTGGGTTTTGCTTTCTCACTCCTTCTCCAGCTCTCTCCTAATCTGTCTCCACGTGGATCTCCTGTGCTTCTCTCTGAACTTCTGCTTCATACTTCTTACTCTGCACTTCAGTTTTCTCTGCTTCTGCACATTTGATAGCCAAACTGATCTAACTAGCAGATTTTGTCATTTGTCTCATTAAGCTATTTAACTTTTCCTGGTTCTGATTCCAATATTACCTGGAGAGAATGTGGTTGGATACCTAGGGTAAGATGTATGCTACTTGCCAGATCAGCTATAGCTGGGTTGGCACAACATACATGGGTGGTGCCAGGGACCACCAGTGAGGGGTGGGGTACCAAATATGTCACGTATAGTTTTTCATCAGTATTATTGTCCCAATCAAATCACAGGAATACATAAAGGAAGGTAAAATTAAGAGAATTGACAGTATAATTGCCCTAAAGACCAGGGATGAAAGGTTAATAATAATTGCCCAGATCACCCTGGCAGAGGCAATCAATGAGATCAAGTAGGTGTATATAGGGTGTGAAATATATTTCCCCATATTATTCCTGGAAGGTATATGGGAAGAAATTTAATGATACAAAATCAATATAATGCAGAAAATGATTTATTCTAACTTTACTGATAGTTTATTGATATAGAATAAGTGAAAGTGATCATTAAGTTGCGTCAGTCCTACCCTGGCTATGTTCTCAAGTTAATGAATGTTCAGATGACTTGTTTATATCCATAATCAAAGTTCACTTTCAGGTGAACTCTACGTCCTCTGTAACCTGTTTGTGGTTCTAAATTTGAGCTGGAGAGTCTTTTCACCGTATTTTATTTTTCCTTTTTTATCTGAATCTATGACTTTAAATAGTTTCAAGTTAAGCTTTATTCTGGAAATCATCAGTACTTACCCTATGATATAGATCTTTTTGTAGTATTCAGAATTGCTCTTATTCTGGCTATTTTCAAGATAAATTATTTTAACCCTTATAGATAAAACAACAGGTGATGAATTTGAGTAGAAAAAACTAATCCTGAAATATTTTACATTTCCATGCTTAGAAGCCCACTGAAATTCTATAATTTACTGTGGCTACCCCAGGGCAGCTGCTCTTTGCTTTTTAATTATTGAAGCTGTTTTGTCAAGAGAAATAAAGATAATGTTTAGGAATTTCTAACAGAATATTCATTCTCGGTTTTCCCAATTAATAGTATTTATCCTCTTAATTATATTTAAAAGACAATGTAGAAGGAGAATTTAGAAAAAACTGACTGATTTTGAGGGTAAAGAACAAGAAAATACAGAAAAGGTTAAAGTGGATTGTGATAGTATTATAAGGAGAATAGTATTCAATTTGAATTTTAGAAATGGTACTCATGCAAAAGCAATGCTGTTTGGTATAGACTATATCTGTCCTCTGAAGACATATGTTAAAGCCTACTCCCCAGTGTGACGGTATTTGGATTTAGGGCCTTTGGGGAGGTGATCAGGGCATGAGGGTAGAGCCCTCATGAATAGGATTAGTATCCTTACAAAGACGACCCCAGAGAGCTCCCTAGTCCTTCCATGTGAGGACACATGGATAAGACAACCATCTATGAATCAGGAAACTGGCCCTCACCAGATATCAAATCTGCCAACTTCTTGATTTTGGACTTACAGCCTCCAGATCTGTGAAAAATAAATCTCTGTTGTTTATAAGCCATCCAGTCTATGGTATTCCATTATGGCAACCTGAAGGGACTAATACATTGATCTTATTAAATCCTGTCGAGTTGTCAAAATTTGCCTTCTACCCCTTAGCCACACCTTTCTCTTTTCCTTTGGGCCCTTTACCCCCTCCACCAAATACAGTGATGACTTCGTGGCTTTCCACTCCTTTGCTTCAGGCCATATTCTATCAGTCTGCTCTCAGAAAAGCTTCTGATAACCTAATGCACAATTCTTAACTTACTTATAAATCTTAATACGTTTTCCATCCCAATACATTTTGACACGCAGCAATGTCATAAGCCCACCAAGAAATTCCAGTCTTAGGGTCTAATAAATACTTTAAGGCATCATTAGTACTCTCTTGGTTTTTCCACAAAATATATCACTGCCCGCTTGTAACCAGAACTGTGGTTGAGATGAGAACAGTCTGTCCCAGAACACATTCACCAAAAGAGGTCACCTTTCAAAAGGTTTTTAAGGTTATTTGTTGATTGGCTGATATGTTAGTCATCAATACTGCCATAACAAAATATCACAGACTGGGTAGCTTAAACAACAGAAATGCATTCTCTCACAGTTATGGAGGCAAAAAGTCCAAGATCAAGGTATTGGTAGGTTTGGTTTCTTCTGAGACCTCTCTCCTTGGCTTGCAGATGGCTACTTCTCTCTGTGTCCTCACATGGTTTTTCTTTGTACATGCATCCCAGGTCCAAATTTCTTCTTATAAGGACACCGTCATGTTGGATTAGAGCCCACCCTAAAGGCATCATTTTAACTTAATCACCTTTTTAAAGGCCCTATCTCCAATTACAGTCACATTCTGAGATACTGGAGGTGAGGACTTCGACATATGAATTTTGGAGAGAAACAATTCAATCCATGACAGATGGTTCTTAAGACTATGATGAAAAGTCATTAGAAGAAACAATGTAGAAAATGTAACTAAAATATAGGTGTTAAGACTGAAAGTTTGGGAAAATAGTCCAGAAATCACATCTTTTGTTATTTTTATTAATTATTTTTTAAAATATTTCTAAGTCCATCCTCTCCCACCCTGCCATCAGGGCCTGTTGTGCTTGAAGAGAGAGGTGCCTAACACCTAAGCCTGCTGCTTATTTGACTCCTGTTAAAAGTAGCCTGTGAGAAGGGGTCTTTCTGGCGTCCTGAAGATGTCTGTGTTATGCTGCCGCTCCTATGATATCATCAATAAAACAAGGCATCACAGAATCTTGGGGCTAATGTATTTTACCTAAACATATTTAGTTTTGAATGGGGATGGTTTTTTATTCTGGGAAATATCAGTAGGAACACGTGGAAAATAAACATCACATAGGCCTTTTTGTCCTCCTTTACCTCCCCCATTTTCTTCACATTAGAGTTCTGAAAGTTGCCGAAACTAATGTGCCAATTAGAAAGCACTTTTCTTTAATATTTCAAAACTGCTGATTGAAGCAACACAAAGATAGCTATAATTGTAAAAAAAAAAAAAAAAAAAAAACCTGTGGCAAAAATTGGAAGATTTCCACTTTCTAATTTACAAATATTCTTAGTACACAAATTTAACACCTAAAACAATGTCTATCACTTTGTTGGGTCTTAATAAATACCTGCCATTGAGTGAATCAGGCAGGCTGGCTTCTATGCTTCCATGGCATTTTACACCTGCCTCTGGTATAGCATCCATTGTATTGCATAATGATCATGCATCCTCATATTTTTCACCTTAACTAGACTGCACATTCGGTTCATTTCTGTATCCAAAGGACATAACAAAGTGCTTGACACATGGCAGGCACTGAATAAATATTTTTTGACCAAAAGACATAAAGAACTTATATTTTCCACTGTAGTGCTGATACTGCTAGCTTTTCATGGCCCTTGTGTGTACAGTAATTGCAAGAGTGCCTCCTGAAACTTGCCCCACATCCCTTAAACAGGGATTTCTAACATTAGAGGTGAATCTCAAGGACCAAATATCTCCAGGAATGATAATACTATAAATTCATAATACAATCTGCATAAATGGTATCAGATCATTTCTAGGAATGAATTTTGACAGCTGAATTGAGGATACTAAGAACTGTAGGACCTTTTATGCCTAGTCACTGGATGTTCAGTATGAGAAATAGGACTGAGAGACCCTAGTATGTCTTGGCCTTTGCCCGTGATGATGTATACGAGAGATAGTGAATAATAAACAAAACTGCCACTAATTCCAGAAGATAAAGGCATATAATATATAGATATCATCTTTAATGTGAATGCATTTACATTATATTGATTTTTCTAGTGCTGGTATATATTCAGAGACCTATAATTTATTACTTACCCCCCTGTTTGCTTGGTCTCTATATGTCTTTTGTTGCCTATATTTGGTAATTTGATTGTCTATTGATAAGGGGATAGAGGAAGAAATTGAAATTAAACATGTATAATATATAACTTAGCTGATAAAAGGTCTGGTGATACAGATTGGTTTTTGCCTAATATAGAAATTACCAATAGAGTAGAATCCAATATTATGAGTTTTTAAGTAGTGATTAGAATTAAATATTAATGTTAATTTATAAATGTCATGGATTTAGAAGTGATTAAACTATATGGTCCTTAATTTTTTGAGGTTATGAGAATTTTACATAACACATACTTTTCTTAGCCTAACAAGATATTAAGAGATAATATCAAAGAATTGAAACATCATATTTATGTGTTCTTAAGATCTCATTGCTTTCTGCATTTGAATGCTTTTCTTCCATATAGCAACTCCAGGGATCAGCTGTAATGATTTTCAGTAAGAAATGGAGCAAAAAGTAATTTAATTGATTTTCTCCAGTCTGCCAGAAGACTTGGAAGCAAGTTGGTATAACAGGAAACTCACCACTCTAAGAATTGAGTTGTGGAATTTAGTCCAGTTCTGTCACTGCTTAGTGACTACAGACAATTCACTTAATTGAACTCAAGAAATGTTTACTGAGAGTTTACTACACACCTTGCATAATGTTAGGCACTGAAAACACAAAGATGAATGAGACACACAGCCTCTCTTCTGTTCCTCATTGTCTGCATTCTTGAAAGATGTGAGCAATTACATGGCGGAGGAGACAATCCAATCAAAAGGCACAGCATGAACAAGGTCATAAAGATTTGAAAGTGTCCTAATCTAGTCCTCATTGTTGGGGTAAAGTAAGTGTCCCACTGGGAATGAAAGATAGCATATATTAGAAAAGATTGCATTGAAGTGTGATAGTACGAAGGGTCTTGAGAGTTATTCTAAAGATTTCGGACTTTATGCAAGCTTAGCTAAATTTCAGGAGAGTTTTATGAGATGGGAAGCATGAATGTTTCCTGACATATTAGTTATGTTCTATTTAAACAAGAACAGGCTTTTATCAAATGGTGAAGTTGAATCCATTCCACTAATTAAAAAAAATGAATCTGGAATTTGGGTTGGGGGCAGGTTATAATAATCCTTGAATGTCATGCTGCAGAGTTTAGGTAGGTAATAAATATTTTGAGGGGAGAAAAGTCATGATTAGCTCAACAGAACTGTGGTGAATATGGAGAGGTATTTAAAAGCACGGAGTCCGTTTGGAGTCAAACAGACCTTCATTTTAATATCTGCTCCTCTACTTTTCTGAGTATCCTTGAAATACTACTAAGAGACATTTCAGTTCCTTGAGCCTACAATAACTGATCTATGAAATGAGAATATTTAAGTTCATGAATAGTGCCTTGAACACAGTAAGTTCTGATAATTTTTAGTTATTTTTTTAGTTATTCTTCCTGTAGAAGTAACCATGGTAGTAAAAGGAATTGGTAGAAGAACTTTTACAGAAGTAGTATTAATACAATGTGTTAGTAAAATGAGTTTGAGTGGGAAAAAAACATTCATTAAGTGCTATCTGACTTCCAGATTTGTTTAGGACTGAAAAGATTTCTGGGACATGGAATTTTCAGTGCTGAATTTGGGAAAGTCTTTGGTAAACTGGGATGGGTTGATCACCCTATATAAAAGGCTTTCCTCACATAAACCCTGTGAGGAAATATGATTGTCCATTCCATAGATGAATAAATTGAAGTTGAAAAAGATAAGGTCACTTGCTCAAAGTCACCAGCAAATAAACAGCAGAAATTGGTATTTGAGCCTAGATTTTCCTGATCATAGAGAGGCAGTTAAAGTGTATACATGCAGTTCTTCCAGAGTCAATCTACCTGGGTTTAAACTACCTGGGTTTATGCCTCAATTTTCCTTGTAAAATGAGGTTAATAATATATTTTCTCATAGGTTGTTGAAAGGATTAAATGAGGTAGTGCATACATGTAAGGGATTTAGATCAGTACTAGGCACATGGTAAACTCCCCAAAGAGCAGATGTTTCAGTTAAAAGAATGTATTACCCTTCTACTACATAACCAGTAATCTACAAGGTACAGCTTTAAGATGAGAGAGCATAAGGGGCTCAATTTTACGTCTTTGAGTTTGAATCTTCAGATGGGTACCAAATGAATATGTCCCATAGGCAACTGAAAATAGGCATTTGGAGCTCATATGAACAGCCTGAAATAGAGATAGAGTCCATTATACCAGATAGTGGTTGATGACATGGGAAGATATGGGTGGATTCTTGAAGAGAAGGCATGCGGTGAGGAGAGACTACTGCCAGGACACCAAAGAACTTAGGAAGAAAGTATCAATCAGACGCTTTCAGGCGTGTAGTCTGGGATGACTGCTAAGCTTATTTTTAACAAAGGAGATGAAGTGCAAACTCAGTGAGCATTATGCATGTTAGACAATGCCTAGGGGAAGAAGAGGTAGGCCTGCACTGGGGGAGCAGTGGGGAGCAAGAAGCAATTGAACTTACGTGATTCTCTAAGGGCCTTAAGAAAAGTTGAAATCTTAAATTTTAAATCCAAGAACCTGGAGGGTTTTATGTTACATTGACTAAAATGAATTAGATAATAAAAGTATACGTACTTCTTTGATGATTGAGAAGGCACTTCAAAATATCGTGTTGTGTTTCAAGTTGATCTTTTAAACCACCCTTACATGAGAAATTGAGAAGTTCTGCCTAATAAAGCATTTTAACTGATACCATTTTGAATAAGAAAAAGGCTAGTCAATGAAACAGAACAGAAACAAAATGGAATAAAATCCCAGCGCATCATGACAATGCATGTACTTTCAGAAATATTCCTTATCTAAGCATTAATACAAATAAGTCATTCGCCAAGAACATTTTATTACTTAACAATCCTTTGAGTTTTCTATTTTTTTATTTTTTCTCATTAAAATGGACTACTTACTTGGCTTATTTTTAATTGAGCCTGAGTTTCTGCCATTTAACTATATGTGAAATCTCTCATCAGAATCACTGGGGAGCTGAAAGGTGGCAAGACATCAACAAAATATTGAGGAGAAAATGTTAAAAAGTGGTAGAATGGGAGTGGCAACTTCAGACATCGTTTGCAATGAGAGATTTTCTTACATCAGGCTTTATCAGTGTGGTTTAGAAAAAATCCTTTGGAAAATTGAGTTACTATCTGAAACAGACACAGGCAGCTCATTTGGAAATGAACAAAGCAAGTGAGGCCCAATTAGTTCCCTGCCCCCACACCTGGGTTCACATACATCCTCAACAATACTCTTGTGGGAGATGCTAAACTCAGGTGCAGGATTTAGGGATGAGATGACTCTAGTTGATTTTGCTGGCTGTAGGATTCATTTCTGAAAGCTCAAGACAGGGATTGGTGTGTGGGAGTTGAATGAAAGGACTTCAAAATTAAAAATAATATTCCTCTAAAACTCAGAGAATGAGCCGACAATCCAAAGTGCCTTGGCACACGTCCATAATGGTTTTCCCTTTGTATTTGGGAGTAATGCAAATCATTGCTGAGTTGAATGATGTTCCTGTGAAAGCTTTTAATTTCATAAGAAAGAGAATTACCCATAATCATTATGTTATTAATACATAAAAACAGACTAACACGAGCCATAGATTAACCATTACCTTTTAATTTAACACCCTGGAGAGGAAACTCCGGGGTAATTATGCTTTATCACCAAACAGTAAGCGCAGATTTGTCTTTCTTGGTTGTCTTTCTAGCAGCATGCAAAATCCTTAGCCAAGAGGTTCTTCATAACACCTATACATTTTAAAATATGATGTGCATTCTTACATTAGAAGTAACTGCTTATTTATATTCTTCTAATATTTAAAAGCTGGAGTGCAAAGATGACTTTTAGCGAAAATCATATGTGATTGTACTTGTTGGAGGACATATTAGAAACGTTGAGGAATACTCAGCACAGATGTTGGAAATGTTCTGTTTATCCTATTATATATAATCAGATTAACCTTTCCTTTTGTGCTATAATTATTACACAAAATGTCAAGGTTCATTTGGTGAAGCATGACTTTCTTTTAATGAGCTCACTTATGTAAATCCCTTGATTAAAGGAGAAATAAGAGAAATGGGAGCAATTAGCACAACTTGGGCAGACAAAAAACTAATTTGAATCAGCTAAAATTAGAGAGAAGCTCAAGTGGTTTACTTTGAACCTTAGTTCACTCTCTTTACAATCCCACAATTAGCACCTTAGTTTGGGCCTTAACACCTCATGCCTGGATTAGAATAATAATTTCCAAACTGGACATTCTCCTTCTTGACTTTCTTTTTTTTTAATAATCTGTTTTGCAAACAATTTCTTGGAAAAATCTGCTTAAAACATCCCTGAGCATGTAACACTTTTGTTCAAAAACCTTCAATGTCTCCCTATGAACATATGAATTATAAATGTCTCGCTGGTAGTTAGACCTACCCATGGCCACCGCAAACTTTTCCAAAGGGTTACAACTGGCAGCCAGGCATGGCATTCTTTGGCAACGATAATTTGTTTGATCCACACGGTGTTTTTTAAAACATTGAAAGTAGTCGGCCCTCTTTAAAAATCAGGACAACATCTCAATTTTAAAAACGTATGCTCTAGCAACATTAGAACTCATTCCCAAGGGACAACACTTGTATTACAGCTGAGGGGAGGCTGCCTCCTTCAGCCAGGGAGTGGTCCCTCTAGTTTGCTAGAATCCTCACATTCTTATTGCTTTATTTCTGGTCTGCTTCATTCATTTATTTGACCTACCCATAAGCGTTGTGGTTTATAGCCCCTGTTTTATACATAATCCTGCAAAAACCTTCCGCCTAAGCCAATTGATCTAACCATGGTCATCTCTTCCTCCATGCCATTTTACCCAGTGTTGCTCACTTAAAATGCCTTTTTAGTATACGTCATTATTTTAACACCCCTTCTACGAATATTCCCCAGTTCTTTCTAGCCTCAAGGATCATGCCTGCCTTGACATCACACACTTTGTTTTGTAGAACTCCTTTGGCATCTGACATTTGCTTTTGAAAACAATTAGCATAATTTCTAGCATTCTATGTATCATTCATTTCTGAAAATGTGTTATAAGCTACTTGAGGATTGGGACAATCCTCATGTATGTCTTGTTAATCCAGGTGTAGCACCGAATTGTATAAATAATAAACATTAGATGTTGAAAATTGAATTATTCCAGATCTTGTTTTGACACTAGAAGTCCAAATAAAAACAAAACATTTCGTTTTCCCATGTTTATAGTCTAACATGGGAAGACTGTCTTATAGGGCAATATAACATGAAAGACCCTGTAGATTAGTTTTGAAAATTTCATTAATATCATTTATTAAATACTTATCTTCCAGGCACCATTTTAAGTGCTTTCCTATATTAACTCGTATAATCCTCACAACCATTCTTTGATGCAGGTTCTTGGGGAAACGGTGAGCTTATATACTTTCACAAGGGCATCTAGATTATAAGTGATAGTGTCAAGATGCAAACTCAGGCACTCTGAGTCATGGACATAAAAATAGAATGAATAATTTCCTGGGTGAATCTGGGATAACTTCTTAAAAGGGGTGGCACGTGGAGTTGTTCTTGTGATGCCCGGGAGTCTATTATACAGAGAAGGGTAGGGCACCCCAGGAGTAGCGTGAACGTGATTAAAGACCCAGTAGGTAGAAAGTGCATGATGTCTTAGGGGCTGAGTGAGCAGCTAAGTGTGATTAGAGCCCTGGACACGGCAGAATGAAGTGAGCTATGCTAAGGAATTTGAACATTTTCCTGTGGACAATAGAAAACATTGAAAGTTTATAAGTAAGGGTATTATATGATTAGATGCATTTTAGGGAAATTGACTTCTGCCAAGGCTGGGATGATGTATTGGGGCTGGGCGACCAAAGAGAAGGCAGTAGTCCAATCGCATCCTCTAAGGCTGTAAACCAGGACAGTAAATTCAGATGTCAATCAGGAAACAAAAAGGAGAGTTAGATTCTAAGAAATCAGGAGTGAAACTTGGTGTATATAACTTGGTATAACATCAAAATTTCAAACTTAGTTGCTGAGGCCATTAATGAAAATGGGGAATTCAGGAGGAGATTTGAAGCAGTAAGAGATTGGGAGTAGACTTTTAAATACATCTTAGATCCCTTATTGGAGTTTTTTTTTTTTTTTTTCTTTTTTATGTAGTAGTTCAAATTAAACCCATAACTCCCAGAGAAACTTCTAGTTCTTTTTAGCATCAAGCACAAGTTCCCCTTGAAGGCTAATAGGCTCTTTCTATCAATTAATTTTATTTTCTTATCAGAGTCATTTTGAGTGTTCTCCAAGTACACATGTACACATATTGGTAACTCAGGAATCTCTGTCTTAATAGTCTTCTGTATCACAAAAGCGATAGCACGTTTATTTTATTTAATCCATTATAAAGCAGGATGCCAGTATCTCAAGAAAGATTTTTATGAGTTTTCTCCTCAGGGAGTAGAGGCTACCCTTTCTTATTACCTAATATGTCCCTTAAATGTTTATGAAAGTCAGATGTCCAAAACTTTAGCAATAGACTTACATTATAAAGGGGATTTTCATACAAAAAGCTGACCATCTCCAGTTATGGTATAATTTTTACCATATGTACGCATGTAACAATATCATGGATTCAATGTAAAAGGTAGGACAGTTTTTAAAGAAAATTTTTAGCTCAACATTTTATTCTCCAGGATCATTTGAAGCTGCAGTTTGAGAAAGAAGAAACTAATTTTAACATCAAGGATGAGGCTTCCTTGTGTATTTTCTTTCATTATTTTGATAAGTAAGTGCTGTTCTAAGCACTGGGAATATGGAAGTGGATAAAATAGAAAAAGCACCTGCTCTTGTGGAGTTGACAGTCTGCTAATGGAGACAGGCAATAAAAAAACAAATGCCAATTTTACGAGGGGTTTGAATGGAATATTGCAATAATGTCGAAGCTGGTGGTGTGTTACCATCTTACCAGGTCTTTTTTTTTTTTTCTTTAATGTCAATAGAAATTTAATAATCATGCTACTACTTTTCTTGACTAATTTTTCTCTAGGATGCTGTATAATTATCTGTAGTCTCATGAAGAGGAAGAGTTTACCTTTAGATTGCAGGAAAGTTTATTTGAGTTTAAAGCAATATGTAAATATTTATATTTAGATATAATATAAATATAAAATAATAGAATAATAGTTGTTACACTAAACCTCACATATAGATATGAGCTTCAATGGTATAGTTCCACAATATTATGCATATTATTTGATTTTACTCTTTTCCTTAACAGCTTTTCTTAACACAGAGTAAATTAGCAGATGACAAAGGAATGTGCCTTGAAGGTTAAGAACATACTTCATTTGGCCTACCTAATTAATGCCATCTTTGCTTCAATTTTATCATCTCTAGTGTCCACACTTGTAATTTCTATTTGTCACATTTTTAGAAGGCAACAAAATTCAAAATACACTAAATGTTCACATGCTTGCAAAACACTGCTGGAAAAGTCATTTTAAAACCTGACATTATTAAGTTCATAATATATGACAAGCACTGTGCACTGGAGAATTATATAACATCTCTAAAATAGAACTTTTGGCTGGAAGGCCACACCTCCATGCAAAAGTATATCTTAGGATTGGACAGGTGATCTAAGGTTGTAACAGAGCACAGGTTAAATATTAAAAAGTAACAGTTCCTACTGGTGGTAAATATGAAAGCCAAACTAATTAAAAATAAACACAGGCAGTGGATTAAGCAGCTCAAAATTGTAATCCTCGTTCTTCCTTTGTACCCTTGGAGTGATCATTCATTTGTCAGTGATGTGACTATTAAACAAAATAGATCTATGTTTCTATATGTGGACATATATAGCATACAGCAAATAAACTGTAACAGAGTGTTGGATAAATAGTTTCTCTCCCCCTTTGCCTGTGGTTGGCAACCCTAATGCACATTAGAATCACCTGGTGAACTTAACCTACGCCCTATCAGAGTCTCTAGGGACTGAGCCTGAGGCTCAGCAGTATTTTAAAGGTCCCCAGGTGATTCTTATGTGCAGCCAGGCTAGGAAGTACTTTTCTTTCTCTCTTCCTGCTTATGAACTGGGAGCTTCTTTCTAGTTCCTGTGGCTTAAATATGATTTTGATGAAGGAGAGATGGAGAGAATGAGAAAAGAGAATAAATTATCTCTGCTGTCTTCAAATAAAAGTTGCTAACTTTGTTAGCACATTCTCTAATTTAGTGTTTCTCAAGGTGTGGATTTGGAACACCTGCATCAAAATAACTCTGCTTACTGGCTAAAAATGCAATATATTGGTCCCAGCCTCAGACCTCCAGAATCGGAATTTCAGTAGGAGTGGTACAGGGGCAGATATCCAAATTTTTATTGAGCACCATAGAGAATCTCACGCACCCCAAATTTGAAAATCACTGCTTTCATTTAATGCCCTAAACTCATAATGTTTTTTCTTTCTTAAAATTCTACTAACTTGGTGTAAGGGAAATTGCATTTCTATAGGCAGCAGGTTTCTTAGGCCAAACTAAGATGACTGCCACAGTGTTTTTTCCAGCCCAACTGCCCCCTGGCCCTCCTTAACTGGCCTTCCTGGGAGGCATGAGTCAGCATATTCATGTAACCAAGGTGTTATCTCCTGTGTGAAGCCATGTAATCGTGCTTTCCCATGGCACATTGCCACTATTGTTCAGAGCCATATATAAGTGCTCGCCATGTTCTTGGCCATGCTTTTGGCCACTGCTGTATCCCCCTGACAGTAAAGACCATGTCTCACCAGCCTGCTGCTACTCACCTTTTCTTCCAATTTCCAAACCTTGCACCAGAGCTCTCACTAGCCACAGAGCATCCTCCTCACACCTGGAAAAAACCTACTGTGTGGCCCAAACATATTGTAGTTGCTATTGAATACTTTCTATTAGGAATAAGCCACAGCTTAGTCAAATAGACAAATTAGAGAAGGAGTTTATATTATAGAGTATGGAAATCTAGCTATTAAACAATGCTTGAAGATAGGTGAATTTTAAAACCCATTTACCATTTGGATTGACCTGATTAAATGTATCAAAAAGCAAAGATAGAGTAAAAGCTGTTTTTTTGTTTTGTTTTGTTTTGTTTTGTAAGTACTATAACAAATTTTATGTCTGGGTGTCACCTGGAGAGCTAGTGAGCCCTTTGGGTTTCTGCTTCATCGCCATTTTTTTTCAGGAAGGCCTTTCCCTGATTCTTGGATTTGCTATGCCAGATTGCTGTAGGTTTTCCCAGCATCCTGTACAGCACCCATCGTTCTTTATTGTTATCCTTTGTTTAACTGTCCAAACTTCCTACTGGGCAGGAAGACGTGTGAGAGCAAGATTTTCATTTGTCTTGCTCAGCACTGTTTTTCTAGTACTTAGGGGGTTCCAAACCCCACAGAGGCACTCCTTGAGTAAATTAAAAATGCCTACGACTAAAAAAATTTGAATGTGCTTGGGAATGTAGGCACAAAGTAAGAATGTTTTCACAAAGTCCTTGACCTTTGACCTTTCCCCAGGGAAGTAACACCTATTGCACCAACAGACAACTTATAGTACGTCTACCTCCTACTCCACTACCTCCTCAGCATATTCAGTACTGTACAGCTCAGGAACAGAGGATGATGGTGGTTAACATGACAAGGGTAGAAGCATCTTAAGCAAAAACTAGTCCTTAGCATCATCACTATCATAATCATCATATTAAAGTATATAACAGTGGTGGGTGCTACACTTTCCTTCTGCTCACATATTGCGGGTTTTACCATCTAATCTTCTACTGGTTTTGAATTCCGTTTGTAGCTAGTTTCACATAAATGGTGCCAATCATTTCCTGTAAAGGAAAATCTGTAGTTGTGTAGTCTTACTGATGTTTCTTAGTTTTTTGCAAGCATGTTTGATGTTCAGGTGGCTGAGTAGTGCTACATGGAGCATTACCAATGAGGCTTAAGGGAAATAGGAAATAACTGGTATACAAGTCCCATGATACATTACCAATTCAATTCACTACCATCTTTTATGGAACACATCCTAATTTATTGTTTATTTTAACATTTAACTCTCTATATTTACTTTCCAATACCTCTTCAGGTAGTCTAATTTTTTTTTTCAGAATAAATCTTATTCCCTACACACATTCCGATGTAATATGAAAGTAACAAATGTCATATTTACTATCACCTTCCAGAACATTAACAGAGAGAATAAATGAGATTGAACCTAACAGCAACCCCATACTTGTGAGATAGGAATACCGTACTGCTTCAGGGATTTACTGTGTTTTATGATCCTTATTTTGTAAACCATTAGCTTGTACACATTGATTTTTTTTTTAAAGTTAAGTGTGGGGTGACACATTTTATGCTGATTACTGTGCTTACTTTTGGATCACTAAAATAAAGTAGAAAAGAAATGGCTGAGTTTTTATCAACTATAAATTTCTAATCTTGAAAGAATGCATTTAAAAAATTTTAATATGATAAACAAAAATGCTAAAATGATATGCATGATATCTAAACATGTCTGGTTACCAAAAAGAAAAATGAACATGATATGCTTATTTATAAAAATGGCTGTCCTTAAAATGAACAAAACTAACCCAGGCCAGACTGCTTTATTAATCCATTGTATTTTTTATAAAAACAGTTCTACAAAACACAAAAGATTATCATTATATCACTTTATTATTTTTGATTTTTTTCTACATATTTCTTTTAAATCCTATTGCCTATTACCAGGTAAACCATTAATTTCCATCTCTGAAGATATCATTCAAATATGACAGCAGTCACCCATATCCTCTCTTGGTTAGTTGTCACTAAGCCAAGTCATACATATTTAGTTCCTTAATCTTCCCTCATAATTGAATCTCTCCAGCTGCTTAATCATTGTAGTGGCTCCTCCAATTTGTCTGCTGTAAAATGGGGGGGGGGGAATTGATGTATTATATCTTAATTGTCTTACTCCTACAATTTCAAAATGGAAAGTTGTAGCATGACTATAAACGGTTACAGATATTAACATTTTGGTGAAGTGTCTGTGTTGTTCCGAGTCTTTACTTGCCCCCCTATTAATAATCCAAAGTGCTCAGAATGGTAATCCAGAATTAATAATATGGAGATAAAATTCTTAATCAAAAGACAATATAAAAATATGTTTAAAGGAAAAACACAGGTATATGTTGAGTGTGGTTGCAGAATTTTTCTTTCTCTTATTCAATCATTAAAAGTAGCTTATATAATTTCTGTCTTTTGTCATGACCACTTAATGATTTCATCTGATCCTTTTCTATGACTACTTTATTAAGCATTTATATTTGTATTTCAAATATCAAAATAAGCACTCTAGATTTGTGAATTTATTTTGACAATATAGTACTTCCTACTGTAAGCTGACTTTTAGTAGCAATTTGTCTTTTCTCAGGGCTGTCTTGAGTCTGCTAAAACTGTAAGATGGGAGAGGAAGAAGAAATTAATAAAGTGGTATCTAGAACACTTATGTAAGTAGACCTTGAGTTAGGTTCTTTGATTTAGTAAAAGAAACAGATTATATTCAAGGGAATGTGTGAATTATAGATTTGTAAAGAACAACGTTTTGATATATGTAAGTTTTTTTTTTTTTTCACAAGGTGGAAATACATGTAGTTCAAGGAGAAGTAGACATACTCTATCTTGTTTGTTATTTCAATCCATAAATGGAATTTTCATCCATAAAATGGAAGATGCTCTATTTATAGTACAAAATAAGTGAGAGAATATACAGGCCACAGCTAGTTTTTCTCTAGAATTTGACAGTAACATTGAGTCAACAATTTTTACAATGTTTTCAACAGACCTTGGCACTGGGCTTCTGAGTATAATGTTATTTAGGACCTCAACTTTTTTAAACATTGCAGTGGCATTACAATTATTAAGTGGATATATGTGTTTTAGTGGCGAGGATGATTGAGGATGCAGTCATTGTTCAGGCCAGCTGCTTTTATTTATAATAACATCTGGATGAAGTCAGGCAAACCAGGTTCAAATCACAACTCCACTACATATTAATGGCATGATAATGACAAGTTATATAAGCCTTTGTTTCCTCATCTTCAAAGTAAGGACAGCAATAGATAATTTATAAATTTGTTGTAAAGATTAAGTAAATTACTCTCTATGAAGAACTTGTTACATTATTATTACTCTCAATATTAGACAACCTTGCAATGATCCTTTTAAAGTAGGTCAGGCATATTTCTGTGAAAGACTACTAGGATGTTTCCAAGAGGGCAGAATAAAACATGTCTTTTTCATGTATCCATATAAATAAAGTAAATTTACCCCCATGAGGCATCAAAACAATGCCAATTGCTTTCTATACATTATGCACCCCTCCAAGTGACAGGATCAGATCTAAATCTAATCAGCAGTCCCCAACCTTTTTGGCACCAGGGACCCGTTTCATGAAAGACGATTTTTCCATGAGAGAACCGGGTAAGGGAAGGGGGTGAGGGAAGGTGGGGGCGCAGAGCTCCGCACCCCGGTCCCTGATAGGGCATGGACCAATACCAGTCCATGACCCGGGGGTTAGGAACCTCAGGGTTACATGATAAGTAGAGCAGCTGTAGAGAATTATACCAAATAGGGATGAGTATGGGGAAAAATAAACTATAGGAAAAAGAGGGACAGTTTGCGTGGTGCAGATTAAGAGTCCACAGTTCATTGTGAACAATCATCCCACAATGTGGCAATGCTGGTATTAAATAATCAAACATCACTTCTTAACGTTTTGCTGAATGGAGAACTTAGAGTAATGCTATCTTAGCTATTCGATCTGCTGAAAAGAGAGCTAGAGAATTAAAAAAAAAAAATTATCAAAAGGAATACCAAAGATGAGTGTGCAGAACAAAGCCTGTGAAAAATCATTCAGTAAGAAAAATAAAAGACAGAGATGGGATGTAATCATCTACAGGAATAAGAGACCCAGAAAAGAAGTAACAAGATGCTTTTCTCACCCCTTGTTGTTTGGTATCTCCTTTCCTGTTTAAATTTTGTAAGAATTATATCTTTATGTTCATTGTGGTTTCTAAAGAGCATCACTTGTTCCCTAAAGATGTCTAAATGAGAAAATTACGCTGTTTTTCTTTGTTTTTGCTTTCGTTTTTGTTTTTAAAGCAACAATTCAATGGTAATGAGCCCAAATTCTCCAGGATGTGATTTTTAGGGATTTCCTCATGACGTGGATTCAGGACAAGCATGAGGTCAAACGGAATGATTTCAATATCCTGAATCAATCACTAAGTAGCCACGGGATTTGATTTCTCATACCTATAAAATAGGGATGAGAGTAGGATTGTTGGGATGAGGCACATTCAGTCCTGAGGCCGTGTTTGCGGTATGTCAGCTCGGTCCTAGGGCTGGCTTGCTCCAGGTCACCTGTGCACAGGGTGATCATTTTGGCCCGGCCTTGCTCAATGTTCTGTCTCTTTCCCTCCCACTTATCTGAGTTTTTGCTTCTCTCCCAAGGCCCAGCCTAGATTCTCTACTCTGGGAAGCAAGTGATGCAGTGGTAAAGGTGGAAAGAATCCACCCCAGTATCTCACTCTGCGGTGAAGAAACTCAGGCTCAGAGGGTGAGAGGGAGAGGGAGGAGGAGAAAGGCAGAGAAATGGCTGAACTTGGGCAGCTTAGCTTAGGAATTGACATTTCTGTCCCGTGCTGCACTCAACATTCTCACAGTTCTGCTCCTTTCTTTTTGTCAAACTGCAGAGTTTGGGTAGGTATTTGGGGCAGCACAGGAGGATGTGAGAAAAGCAGAGTGAATCTAAAATCCTAAGTGGACTTAGGATGGGGGCATTGATATGAATCCTATAGAAGTGAGTTATCTAGGTAAAAAATAGATAATCTTCCCATTTGTTTCAAATGGACAAAATATAAAAGAAATAAATTATTTGTCTATATAAGGCTAAATCTAGTGCTCCTTAAAAATTTACACACAATCTGCAAAAAGCACCTGCTGCTTGAGGCCATCGAGGCTCACGGCCAACACAGCAGCGTCCATGTTCCACTGCAATATTGGAAAGGATTATAACATAATTATTATTTGTATGTATGTGAAGTTATAGATGGTATATAAATTATATATATTTTAATAATTGTTATTATAAAAATATCAGATTTTATAACCCATACCCTTAGCTACTATCCTGAATGAATTTAGAAATAAGGATTAAAAGAAGCTTCAAATTAATCCTGGCCCTGGAGGTGCCCAATTACAGCATCTGGGCAAATCCTCTCATTTTGCAGGTGCTACCAGAAAACTGCTGCCCATGCTGAGATTTTTTTTTTTTTCTCAGAATGGAGAATTGAATTAATAGATATTTTTTGAGTAACTATTATGGACAAGGAAAAATCCTAATTGCTGAAGAAATAATGGGCAATAGGACAAGGTTCCTGACTCTGCTTTCCAGAAACTTATGATTTAGTAAGAAGTAGAAGTGTAAACACCACAACAAAATGTGCCCTCAGGGAATTTCATAAATGTGTGACCTGAGCAGTCACGAAGTGCCCAGTACTTAGAAGAGCTCTTTACTTGGTTAAGTGCTCTTCTGTCGCCCTCTTGAAATTCTTGATAATTTTTGAACGAGGGTTCCCTCATTTTCATTTGGCACTGGGCCCCACCAAATTATGTACAGTTATGCCTTGCATAATAACAGACCACATATACAATGGTGATCCCATAAGATTATAATACAGCATCTTTACTGTACCTTTTCTATTTTTACATATGTTTAGATACACAAAGACTTTCCATTGTGTTATAGTTGCTTATAGTATTCAGTACAGTGACATGCTCTTACAGGTTTATAGCCTGGGAATAACAGGCTATACCACATAGCCTGGGTATGTAGTAAGTTATAGCATCTAGGTTTGTGTAAGTCCACCCACAATGACAAAATCACCTAATGATGCATTTCTCAGAACATATTCCCATTGTGAAGGGGCACATGATTGTAATTGGTCCTGAGTACTCTGATAAGTACCTGCAGTGGGGCAAGAACAGCCTATAGTAGAAACATTTAGGATGGAAATGTACAGCAGTCCTGGATAGAGCTGACTGTCAGAGAAGGCCTCTCCCAGGATACAATGACAAACTCATGCTGAAATGATGAATAGGAATTAGTGGAGTGGAAGAGAGAATAGGAGAAAAGAAGTTAGACGGTGAGGGAATGGTTTATGTAAAATTTCTGTGGTGAGCAAAAGTATGTAAAATTCTTAGTAGTTTAATGTACCTGAATATTAGAGTGAAAGGCAAGGATAATAAGAGATGAAGAAGGGCTCAGATAATAGAGAATCATGCAAGTCGTGATATAGATACTGATTTTATTCTGAGAGGATTGCAGTCATCTAATTATTTTAGATAGAGGGGTGGGTTTATCAAATCTCTGTTTTAGAAAAGTTACTCTTAGTTGTTCTGTAGAAAAATCAATGGAGGGAGTAGTTAGATTGTATTCCCATTAATCTAAGCAAGGAAAGATGACTAAACCAAGAGTCTGATAGAAGAGGTGTAGAATTCAGACAGTGTGCTGGCTGACAGGATTTCTAAAGGAAGAGATATGGAGTCAGTGATAATGACCGTAGTTTCAGTTGGAAAAATAAATGAATGTTCATGATGTTTGCTGAGATAGCAACTACAAACCGGGGAGGTTTATACAGATCATGATCTCCATGTTAGCAATGCTGAATTCAAGTAATCTATATGATGATGTTCACATGGAGGGGTCCAAGGACAGATGAATAAAGGATTCTGGAGGACAGAAGACATTCCGGTTGAAGATGGAGTTTGGAGAGGAAAGAGAAGCCATGTGAGTGGAGAAGTTTGTCCAGGTTGCCTAAAAACAAAACAAAATTGGAAGAATTCAACATTTTACACACAGGAGTTCCAAAGAAGAGAATAATCAGGAATGTCAAATGCTACTAAGAAATCAAGTAAATCAAGTACCTAAATGTGACCTGATCTATCTAGAGTCAGTATCGTGCAGTACAGAAATTACAGTACAGAAATTAATTAGCACCTGAATTTGCCTTGACTTCCTAAAAATATAGGATCTTGGGGGTGGGGGCGGTGTTGGGGTTGTTGGCTGATTGCTTGGCTGTTATTTCTTTTTTTCTTCTAACTTGAGCAGAAGGGGAATTGTTTTCATCTGGTCACTGGAATATTTCAGCCAACAATCACTATAGCACAGCACCATAAATTCTGGGACTAAACCAGAGGAAAACTAGAACATATCTCAAGTTCCCTTATGCTCCTGTAATAATTATTCATTATAGAAGTACATTTCTTCCCAAATGAGAAGAGTCATTCCTAGCTATCTAGCATTTTTCAGCTGCCATCTAGTATGAGTATAAGTGGACCAAGTTAATGCAGGCCTACTGGGCCATCTGTTAGGTGAAGTCAACAGTAACGAAGTCCATGCAACATTACTGCTCTCTTCCTTAAGCTGTTAGTTTTTCCATCATTAACTTCAGAAGTCAGTTCTTCAAGTCTATATAATACTCCATTCTTAAACATACCTGCACATCAATAAATCGTTGGCTTTCCCTTGAAGAACTTAAGTTAAATTACATTCACTCTTAGAATGTATCTTTTGTTTCCCTACATCATGTATCTTTTATTTCCCTCCATGAATGTGTCTTTTGATTCCCTACATGAATCACAGAAAAATTCACTGTAATATAGAGGAGGCACCCTGGAAGAGGAGAAAATAAAGAATGTGTCATTTCATTTTGTATGATGGAAGCCAACTGAATGCAAATGAAATTGGAATGAAACTGCCAGAAAGGGCTTATTTATTCTTATTTGATGGCTAAAACTTGTCTCTAGAATTTAATATTTTATATCACAGTTTGACACTAACTCAATATCAGAGCATGTATCAGAGTTAGAGTTCTGCCAGTTTTAGACTCAAAAATAACTATGGGATTTGCAAAGATAAGAGTAAAATCCCCGGTTATTGATGTAAACTACTCAAATCTATACCACTGTTATCTAGCATTATATTTCTTAGTTTATTTGCAGTTGACTCCAATTTACCTGGTCTTCCATAAAAAAACAGGTTGTAAAATTGAAATACAAATTAATTTTGGGAAAAAAAAGAATCCCTTTTGACCACTTTATTTATATTTTCAATTATATATATATATAAATTTATAGATGTAATCTCTTTTCTGAATTTGGCTTATTTTTTCTTGTAAAAATGCAATTAACTTGAACATATGGGACACCTGTACCACAGCATGGACTAAAAAATTCAAAGGGACATAATTAATTGGAATATTGAAAAACAGCATGCTCATAAAGCATAATAAAATTCAAGATAATCATTTTAGCCTAATTTATGTTCTAAATATTTGAAAAATGAAGATGACTGAAAAAGCAGTTGGAATTCAAACTTTTGCCTTCAAGCTATGTATTAAAATTCATTGATAAAGTAATTCTTGTAAAAGCATAAATCAAATGTATAAAGTAGGAAAGAATGTTACTAAATAATAATGGCAGAAATTCCATTTTTCCTATTGCATTACTATGTTTACATTGTGAAAGACTCATAACCCTTTTAAAATGAAAGTCTTACAGATATTTACAAGAGTAAATAATGCTTTTAATATCTCCATATTTCATATTTATTGTGGCTATCAGAAATCTTATAGAAAATTTACATTTCAGTCTTTTTATACTGGAGACAAGAATGATATTTTCATAATAAATTTTCATAGCTAGTTTAAAAATAAGTCATCCGACTGGTGTTTATTCTATGCTAAAATAGATATGTATGAGGTGGAAAAATTCTGCAGGTTTAAAATTTAAATATCTACTAAATTAGAAAACTTTTATCAAGGAAGTTTTTTAAGTTATTATGAGAAACACTACATTTCCAGTATTAAATAGTCATTCACAAAATAAAAGAGAAGAAAATAATCTATTATCTCATTTTAAATCTGGATTTTAAAGATCTTGAGTTGTTCAATGTTATTGTGAGTTTCTGTTTCTCTAAATAATTTCCTTTATACACACATAACATAATAAAGCATAATCATACATACTAAAAATGATAGTTACACACGGAAGGAAATACATCATGTATATGTTTGCGATTGACCTGTATAGATTGTTTTCACCCTTACCTACATATGCAGAATGGAGTGTGTTCGTGTTTTGTATAGCTGTGTCATTAAGTGGACATAGGATAGTCTTTTGAGGCAGTTTGACCTGAATTGAAATCCAGGATCTGTCTCTCGTTAGCTAGTCTATCTTAGATAAATTACCTATCCTTTTGAATTTTCCTTATCTATAAAAGGGAATTCCTCTTTGGCTAGATTGTATTGTGAGGGACAGTGATGATATATAAATAATATGCCTAGAACAGGGATTAGCACCTATAAAAATTTTATTTATATAGCATATGCTAATAAAGCTTCAAAGACCAAAGCAAGGCAATTGCAAACAATAACAGAAGTCAGTATTTGTAATACCTGTGGTTCGGCCAGGAAATTCCTTAGGGAAGAGTTAGGATGCAAAGACAGCGAGACAGCACTTTAATTGGTAGAATCTATAGCAGATTCTGATTCTATCATTTTTTTTCCAATGGACAGTTTATATTTTAGTAATTACATACATTTTTAATGTGCATCAACAGGGCTGATCATAAACATATTTAAGTTTTTAATGTTTTAATTTTTAATTTTTAATTATTATGTGTACATAATTGTTGTATATCTATATGGGGTACATGTGATGTTTTGATACAGCCTTACAATGTGAATTAATCAAATCAGGGTTATTTGGATGGCACCCAAGTATTTATCATTTCTTTGTGTTAGGAACATTCCAATTCCAATCTTGTAGTTATTTAAAAATATACCCTCACTTACTGTTCATTTTAGTAACTTTGTTATACTATCACATATTGTTCACTCTATCTAACTATCTAACTACATTTTGCACCCATTAACCTTCCGTACTTTATCACCCCCTCCCTGCTATCCCTTCCATTCTCTGGTAACTATCATTCTACTCTCTGTCTCCATGAGATCAATTGCTTTTAATATTTAGCCCCCACATATGAGTGAGAACATGCAAGATTTGTCTTCCTGTACTTGGCTTATTTCCCTTAGTATAACGTTCTCCAGTTCTATCCATGTTGTTGCAAATGGCAAGATTTCAATCTTTTCGTGGCTGTATAATATTCCATTGTGTATCCATACCAATGAATTTCTTTGCCCATTCATTACTGACGGACACATGTTGACTCCAAATCTTGGCAGTTGTGGAGAGTGTTACAATAATCAGGGTGGGTGCAGAAGCCTTTTAAATTTACTGAATTCCCCTCCTTTGGATATATCCAGCATTGGGATTGCTGGGTCATATGGTAGTTCTATTTTTAGTTTTTTGAGGAACCTCCATACTGTTCTCCATAGTGGTTGCACTAATTTACATTCCCACCAAGAGTGTATGACGGTTCCCCTTTCTCCACATCCTCGCCAGCACTCATTATTGTCTGTCTTTTTGATAAAAGCCATTTTAACTGGGGTGAGGAGTCTATCATTTTATTGTGAGAACTGACAATTAAGGGACAAGGAATTGGAAATAGTCAAAGGCCAGACAAGATCTTGAACTACATGTGCACTGGGTTACAGTTTGGATTAGAAAGGGGTAGGTTAAATATTTTTTTACTGTTTAGTAGATTAATATTTTATCATTACCTACCCATCCTCGGTAAAAGAAAGAGAAGTATTTGATAGCCATGTCTCTTTCCGTGACCTCTTAATTGAAATATTTTTGGTACGTAGACATAATGCCTGTGCATATAATGGTTCCAGAAAGGCAAATATCTAAAAAGTAGCAATATATTGAAGTGGACAAGACTAATTTCTGGAATCAAATTACATGGATTGAGATTATCACAGCACTGCTTACCAATAGTTTGACTCTTCACAAATCATGTAATCTCTCTGTTTCTCAGTTTCTTTAATTATAAATAAGGTATGTACTTTCGCTTTCATCATTGTTTCGAAGATTATATGATACCTTCTGGCCTCAAGTTGCTTAGGTTCAAATTTCTATAACACTATTTCCTTTTTATTTGGTTTTGGAATACTTGACATTTATATCTCGGGATTTTATATATATTTAATATTAATATCTATTTATAATTAATATTAATAGATAATTAATAGAACCTGCCTTTTAGGGCTGTTGTATGGAGTAAATGTGTAAGTCCATATAAAATACTTAGATCAGCGTTTGGCACAAATTTTGTACTCAATAGCTACTAGCTGTTATTAATGAAAACACATAAAAGGAACACAGCCTATGTGTATATTTAATATATGTGTGAGAATATCTAGGTATGTGCATATATATAAAATATATGGATAAATTTGAACTAAAACATTTGTGTCACAAAGAAAATTGATAGGAAAAACACTGGAATTCCTAAATTATGTTTGCATCGCAGTGTTTTTATAGAGAACTTGCCCAAACAGAGTACCCATCAGGCAAGTGCCTCTATTTAAAAATTCCTGAATCATTTACTGACCGCACTTTAACTCCCTGAACCATAAGCTGTAAATACGCCAGGTCAGTTCTAAGCCAGATGTCTTACTATGGATGTTTAACTGGCAGAATTTATCCTATCAGACTGTCTTCTAGTCTGCAGAAGCAGTGAAAAGCTTTACATGAAAAAAGATATTTCTTAGTCTATTTCATAAGGGTATAAATGAAATTATATTTTAAGAGATGAAATGGAAACATAGAACAGAAGAAGTTTGCTATCAATCCATTGACACTTTACTCTTCTACTGTAAAAAAACAAAACTTTTATACAACTTATTTTATGTGACCAAGGGCCAACAGCTATGAAATATCAAAAAATTGGAACAGTGCAAAATAATTTAATACTTTTCTCTAGTGAAAACTATAAGATGAAGGCATGGCTAGGTAGCAAATTAAACAAGAATGTAGTTGAATTACTTTCTCATAAATTTTTAAGCCATTCATTCATTTAAAATCAGGATTTTGGCTTACTAGTCCCACAAACTTGTTACGAAATTTAATAAGGTAATGATTATAAAGTCAGATTATCATTAAGAGCAGCTAACCTATTATTTTTATTAGCTTGTTTTAAATTTACTAGGCTGTATTGTCCCAAATATGGCATCTGTGATGATGACAAAGTAACACTAATGTTCAAGACTGAGTTTTGTTTTGTGTTCTTCCCCATTTGCTCATAATGTGTTAGAACAAAATGAACATTGAGATAAATAGAGTTATGTATTTAACCAAAAGAAGAATGTGGGTTTTTATAGTTTTAAAATTACACTTCTTGAAAGTCTTAGTCTATCTTCTGCTGCTTACAACAGAATATCTGACAGTAGATAATTTATAAAGAAAAGAAATTTATTTCTTACAGCTATGGAGGCTGAGAAGTCCAAGGTCAAGGGGCTGCATCTGGTGTGGGCCTTCTTGCTGGTGGCAGCTCACTGAGAAGTACTGATCTGGTGCAGGGTATCACGTGGCAGGGGGCCTGAGCACGTTAACATGCTAGTTCAGGTCTATCTTCTTCTTATAAAGCCATAAATTCCCCTCCCATGATAATTCATTAATCCACTAATTCATGAATGGATTAATCTATCCATGAGAGCAGAGCCCTCACGATCTAATCACCTCTTAAAGGCCTCACCTCTCAATACTGCCACTTTGGGGATTAAGTTTCAACGTGAGTTTTGGAGGGAACATTCAAACCATAGCATTGCTTATATTAGGAAAATATGAATTCTTTGTCTGAGATGATGGCAGAAGCCCTTTTATCTCTAGGTTCAGAGAGAAACAGCATGGGATAGTAGATCAACTGTGAGTTTGATAAGAGTGGCCCATTGATGACAACTGCCATGGACATCTATAAGACTTTGAGACTATTAGTAAAATTTCCTATAAAACAGCTATAATATTTGTGTTGTTAGAACTAGCAGTAAGGTGTATCTACAGAGCACACAGCAATCTCTGTGACATAGAGCAGTTTTCAACATTATATAATTAATCATAATTGTTAAAACTGGACTAACCCAAACATTTAATTTTTATTATTACTTCATTTATATCTCCTATCTAACCATAAACAACATGACATATGACATATTTATGCTACTAATTAAAGTGAATTATAATGAGGTTTTGATATTTATATACCTTTATTTTGAAATAGTTGTTAGCATATTTTAGAGTCTAAAAATCAGATGTACGGCATTTGTTCTATAATAATTATTAAAAAATATATATAATTACCACGAAAAACCCTTTAGATGACAGTTCAGAGAGTCAAAAATTCAACATGAAACTTTTTATTTAATACTCCGGTAATTCTTACCTGTTTCTAGGTATAACAGAATTTTTCTGCATTTATTTTTCCATAGGGAAACATGTGATGCTTACCTCAGAACTTGTTTGGATAAACACATTGCATGAATTTGAATGTTTTACAGTGATGTTCTAACTGGAGTATGCTATATGTCATATGTGTTAATATGTGAAAATAATCTCTGATGAATTTATAGATCAAGAAAAAAACACATTGCATTAGTTTTCTGTTACTGACTGCTAAAATCAGCCTGCTGTTTGCAGGCTGGTTTCTTCTGGAGGCTCCAGGGAAGAATCTGTTCCATGTACTTTTCAGCTTCTAGAGGTTGTTAGCATTCCTTGGCTTGTGGATACATCACTTTAATTTCTTCCATAATCAATTGTTCTTTTCTGTCTGACTTTCCTATATCCTTATTATAAGAATTCATGTAATTATATTGGGCCCATCCAGATAATCCAGGAAAATTTTCCCATAATAAGTCTTTAACTTAATCCTATCTTTAAAATCCTTTTTTCCATTATGATACATTGAAAGGCACCAGAAATTAAGATTTGGACATATTTGGGGGTTGACATTATTAACCCTAGCACAGTCTACCCTCCTGCCCCTAAGGCTTTGCATCCATCCATGTGCAAAATACATCCAAACCATCCCAACATTCCTAAAAGTCTCAATCCATTACAGCATCAACTCAAAGTCCAAAATGTCATCTAAATATCATCAGATCAAAAGTCCAAAATATCATCATCTACATCATCTAACTCAGATAGATTTGAGACTCTTACATGATCCATCCTGGGGAAAAATTGCTCTCTGTAGACCAATGAAACTAGAAAACAAATAGTCTGCATGCAAAATACAGAGATGAGACACAAGTTGTAGACATCCCTATTTCTAAAAGGAGAAAATGAAAGGGGAAAAAAAAGGAGTCACTGGTTACAAGAAAATTTAGAAATCTAACTAGGCAAACTCCATTATGTTTTAAGACCTAGGAATAATCCTCTGTGACTCTTAGTTCCGTCATCTGGACTTGCAGCTCTTCCATCTGAGTCATTCCCCCTTTTTCTTGAAAGGAGCTGATTAGTTCTATCAGCCTTTCCCCTTTCTGTGTAATTTTGGGAGTCTGACAGCTTTCTTTCATTTTGTCCTATCTCTCTTTCTTTCAGTTCAAACTGGAAGTGTTCTTTCCTGCTGATATAACAGCCTCAAGAATCTTGTGGGTCTCCCATGTATATCACAAACATTTGTACTATTAGACAAGAGGCTCGTCCAAAGAGCTTTCCTAAATAATCTTATCTCTCTTCCTGGGTTTTTCTGAGATGACTGAGCAATTCATCAGCCACATGCCTATTCTCCTCAAAGAGTCCTGTCTGTTCTTGAATACTCTGCAATTTTTATCCATTTAAGGCACTAAACAAAGACTGTTGAACCACATCCTTGGTTTCCTAGTCTAAAACATTCTTTCCTGACAATGTATTTCCTAATTTTAGCATCTATTGCAATCAGGATAAGCTGATAATTTACCAAACTATAAAATACTAGTCCATTTTTGCTGAGCAGTTTTTTCCTCAATTTATTTCTTTCCTTTAGCATTTTACTCTAAGCGTCAAGAAGAAACCAGGCACACCTTTAACACTTTGCTTAAAAATCTCCTTCATTAACTATCCCAGTTCATTGCTTACAAATTTTGTTTCCACGTAACTGTAGGACACAATTCAGCTAAATTGCCTGCCACTATGTAATGAGGGCCCCCTTTTCTCTTGTTTTATTAATAAATAATGTGTTCCTGATTTCCTTCTGAGTTCTCAGCAGCAGCATATTTAACATCCATATTTTTACCAACATTCTGTTTATGACAATATAAATATTCTTCAAAATGATGCCAGTTTTCTCTACCATGCTCCTGACTTCCTTCTGAGCCCTCACAAGCAGTGCCTTTAACATCAATATTTTTACTAACAGTCTATTCAAAGAAATGAAGGCTTTTTCTGTCATGTCCCTCAATACCACTTCTATAGGTATTTGTTACAGCAACACCCCACTTCCTAGTACCAAAATCTGTATTAGTTTCCTATTGCTGCAGCATTTAACTCAAGATGTCAACAGGACTAGTTCTTTCTGGGCTCCAGGGAGCTGTCTTTTCCAGTTTCTAGAGTCTGCCAGCATTCCTGAGTTTGTGTCCATATTATGCATGCAGGGTGCAAAGACCAGCAAAATCTTCCTGGCCACATTTAGAAATAAATTTAAGTAGAGCAAGAGAGAGACCCTGTCTCTACTAAAAAATAGAAAGAAATTAGCCAAACAACTAAAAATATATATATATATATAGAAAAAAGAATTAGCCAGGCATGGTGGCACATGCCTGTAGTCCCAGCTACTTGGGAAGCTGAGGCAGGAGGATCACCTGAGCCTAGGAGTTTGAGGTTGCTGTGAGCTAGGCTGACACCACAGTACTCTAGCCTGGTCAGCAGAGTGAGACGCTGTCTCAAAAATAAATAAATAAATAAATAAATAATAAAAAAAAAATAAATTTAAGTAGATAATACTCACCAAACAATGAATCTGTTTATAAAAGGGAGGAGCACATAAAGTCAAGCTTATTATTTTTATATAATATACCTTACATAAGAAAGAGATTTCTAAATACAAAAAGCTCTCAAAAGACTTCATATTTAGAATAGTCTAACATTGTTCTAAGGCACAGATAAGCAGTTCTTCTGTTACACATCTCATTAAATATGCTATCCAATCATCTAAGTTATGTAAGAAAATGCATCTATCCCAAAACCCCTAAGGAAGTTGTACTTAATTATGCTTACCATTTTAAAAGTACATATGTACTTCCAAAGTTTCCTAATCATTTAGTCTTTTTCCAACATGGGTATCAAGCCTGGCTATGTGAAAGTTGAAGGGAAGTTTTGCACTTGTTCAGCAGAGGTATATTTCGTAAAAAGGAATGTGTTAGAATTCAACCAAAATAGTACTGTACTCATGGAGAATTCAGTTATTTTTCTCACACTTCTTTTAATTTCTGAATGTCAGGTCACTGTTACTATTACATATCAACAGGGTAATTATAAGACCAAGTGCTTAGTCCTCTCCTAGAAATCCTTTTTTGTCATTTACTTTTGATTTTTCTAACATCACCTTCTCTGATTTTTCTAAAACTGTTCTAACAGATTAAACAGTGCATATAAACAATGCTAGTTAATAAAAACTTGGAATAACATTGCAAATACTATTGCATTTTGCCTTTCATCTCCACCCATTCTCTCCCCATTCCAGTCCCTCACCACCTCCATTTTCTTTTCAAGGAATTATACCCCCAAACTTAAAGATACACCAGGTGCTGTGAAGGTATCAGATTGAACACACATATAATACCCCCTGCCAATTTCATTCTAATTTTTACTTCTATCCACTCTCCCTCCTAAATTCTTTCTGTCTCTGAGCCTGAAAGGAAGTTACCTGGTGAAAGGAAGCAAGAATTGAGAGTACAAAGACAGTGATATCAAAAAGATGTTGTTAATCCTCCACACAGCCTGGCTGTGTGGAGAACATTTCTTCATTTTGTAGCTGAAAATTGGAAATAGCTGTGAGTCCATTGGAACTATTCTATTCCAAATTCTATTGAACTGAGGAAGGGAAGGAAACTTTAAAATAGTAGGATTTGGGAAATAATTTAATTTAATCCTCTTCTTTTGTGACAAAGATATCCAGAGGAATTCAGGGACTTGCCCAAGATAGTGCCAGGACTGGAATTTGAGCTTAATGACCCAATCGGGTATTCTTTCCATCACACATTCAGTCCTAGTGAAGTTAACAATAAACTCTGGATTCTCCACATTGCTGTCTTGGATGATTTATTTTCTAAATCTTACCTTTAGGAAATCTAAAGGTCATATTTATCAGCCTAATTTATTTAGTGACAAATCTTAAACCCTAATAATAAAACATACGTAAAGTAGTAGGATGAAGGTAAGGAAATTGTTGAATTATAAGACGATAAATTATTAAAATCAACATTTTTTTCTTCTACGTAATTTGGAAATGCTAGGACGGATTTGTTGTTACTGTGTTACCCAGGTTCTCGAGACTCTATTACTTAGCCTCTCTGAGACTTGTTTATTTTGGATTTTTACAAATTTACCAGGCAAAGTCACAAGAAATTTAAAAAATAATATTTTTAAAGTTACAAAAATTTCCTTTTGTCTTAGATGACTTTGACTTTGGGGAAAAATGTGATCATTTTCTTACAGATAGGCTTAGCATTTAAATACTTGAATAAAAAACACATTAAACAAGAACACCATCCTAATCTTCCCAAACAACTAGATTATAGATTTGATTTATTTAATAAATAAATAAAATTCATTAATTACTGCACCAGCATTTTTCATAAACAATTAGGCAGATGATCACACCGTAGGTTCAAGTGTATTCATAACACTACCCAGGAATCTTGCAACTTTTCCGTATTGAACTGTCAATCTCATTTTCCGCAAATACTGTGTTATAGCTTCTCTAACCATCCTCCGACTGCACACTGTTCCTTCTGATCCCTCTATTTTTGTGCTTGTGCCTTATGTTTTCAACTTGTCCTAGAGTCTTAAAATGGAAATATTTTTTCTGCATCTGTACCCATCCTGTTTTTCCATCTTGCATTATAATGGGAGAAATGCATACCCTATAATGACTAATTTTCCAGTCATCTCAGAGGTCACATTGGGAAGAATTCCATTTATTCCTATATTCTCAGGGACTTGACTCTCTTCTTTATCCCCTTTATTTGTTGAACTTCCTATCTATCTTATGACAAATCCTTCCCATTATCATCCATATGTTTTCTAGTGTCTTCCATTTAAAAAATAATAGGGAAAATAAAAGCAATAGCTTCTTTCTTGACCTCAAAAATTCTTAAGCTGTCTTTAATGTTCCCCTGTCTTTATCATCAAAATTCTTGAAAGTGTTCACTATAAACACTGTCTCTACCCGATTCTGATCCAAAATTCTTAGTTTAAAATATTATGAAATATTTCAAATATACTGAAAAGCACAGAGAATAATAGAACACATAGCCATGTACCCACCGACACCCAGATGCAATCAGTGTTGATATTTTGCCTTATTTTCTTGGATTTTTTTCAAAAAACTATTATATTACACATTACACATAATTATTATACATAACTATTATATTATACATATATTAAAACATATGGCTAAAGCATACCTCATTTAATCTCATTCCTTTATTTCAGAGGTTGACTATTATCCTAAGATAGGTATATGTCATTTTTTCCCCGATTTTTATATTTTATAATATCTGTATCTATCCATCAACAAATAATACATACTATTATTTATATCTTTTATATCTACATAAATTATATCAAGGTGTTAGTAAACCTTTGTATATTATGTTAATACATGTAGATGTGGGTCGTTTACATTACCATTTATATAGTGTTCCACAACACAAATGTATCAAAATTTATCTATTCGTTTTCATATTGATGGGCATTTAGTTTGTCCAGCTTTTTACTCTTAGAAATAATCCTACAATGTTCATGCTTATTTATATTTCTTTGCTCACATGAAAATGTTTCTTTAGTAAAGGTATTTATGGCCTGAGGATACAGCATCTTCAACTTTACTAGGGATAGTCAAACTGGTTGTCAAAGGGATTGAATCAATTTATACTTCATCATCAGTACATGAATATTGCCTCTTTCTCCATATTCTTAACACTACTTTTTTAACCAGACTTTGATTTTTGCTTATTTCAGGAGTATTAAATGGTTCCTATATTTGTTATTTATTACTACATAAAATATTTCCCCAAAACTGAATGCCTTAAAACAGAAACATTTACCTTACAGTCTTGAATCCAGGCTTGGCCTAGATGGCTATCTCTACCTCAAGTTCTTTCATAGGCTGCAACTAAGGTGTTAGCTGGGGCTACACTCTTGTCTGAAGGTTCTGTTGGGGAAGATTCACTTCCAAGTTTACTCATGTTGTTATTAGCAGAATTCAGTTTCTTACGTGCTATTGTCCTGGGGTCTCAGATCCTCACTAGCTATTGGAAAGAGACCTCTCTCAGTTCTTTGGTACATGCGCCATTCTATAGGGCAG
>RJWJ010017535.1:0-32812 GCA_004363605.1 Indri indri
AACATAGTGCTGGAAGTCCTGGCCACAGCAATCAGGCAAGAGAGCGGAATTAAAGGCATACGAATTGGAACAGAAGAGATCAAACTCTCACTATTTGCTGATGATATGATATTGTATCTTTAGATCTATTAATATTTGCTTTATATATGTCAGTGCCCTGGTGTTGGGTGCATAGATATTTATACTTATTGTAGCCTCTTGCTGAATTATTCCCTTTATTATTATATAATGACCTTATTTGTATATTTTCTAGTTTTTGGCTATAGATTATTTTATCTGATGTAAGTATAGCTATTCCCACTTTTTTTGTTTTGATTTCCATTTGCATGGAATATCTTCTTCCATCCCTTCACTTTCAGTCTATGTGTATCTTTACAGGTAAAGTAAGTTTCTTATAGGCAGCATATAGTTGGCTCTTATTTTTTAATCCATTTAGCCACTCTGTCTTTTGTTAATAATTGGAGATTTTAGTCCATTTACATTCAATGTTATCATTGATAGGTAAGGACTTACTGCTGCCATTTTGTTACTTATTTTCTAGTTGTTTTGTAATTCCTCTCTTTTTTTTCTTTCTTTCTTTGTTCTCCTTTGTGGTTAAGTGATTTTCTCTGATAGTACATTTTAATTCATTATTTTTATTTTTAGTGTATCAAGGTTTTTGCTTTGTGGTTAAAATGAGGCTTATAAAAAAATCTTAGTTATAATAACTTTTTAACTTAACATTGATGCAAAGAAAAAAAAGAAGCAAACAAATTTTTTAAAAGGCTACTACACATTAATCCCTTCTCCTCAACATTTTAAATTTTTGATGTCACAATTTATATTTTTATATTCCCTATCTCTTAACAAATTGTTGTAATTATTATTATTAATAATTTTGTCTTTTTGTCTTCTTACTAAATATATACATGGTTTAAACACCACTGATTACAATATTAGTATAACAATCACATTAGCATCCTTTTCTTTCAGTTTTAAGAACTCCCTTTGGCGTTTCTTGTAGGACAGGTCAGGTAGCAATACATTCCCTCAGTGTTTATTTGTCTGACAAATTATTGCCTGCATTTTTGAAGTATAACTTTGATGGGTATAGTATTCTTGGATGGTAACTTTTTTCCTTCAGCACTCTAAGTATATCATCCCACTCCTTTCTGACTTAGGGATTCTGCTGAGAAGTCTGCTGAAAGTTGTATTGGATCTCCCTTATATGTTGTTTTCTTCCTTTCTCTTGCTGCTTTCAGGATCCTCTCTTTGTCTTTGACCTTTGTGAGCTTGATTATAATATGACTTGGGGTATTCTTATGCTGTTGAATCTGATTGGTGACTTTTGACTTTCCTGTACCTGGATATTTATATCTTTCTCTAGGTTTGGAAAGTCTTTTGTCATAATTTCTTTGAATAAGCTTTCTACTTCATTGTCTTTCTCAGTTCCCTCTTTAACTCCAGTAACTTGAATATTTGTTCTTTTGATGTTGTCTCATAGATCCTGTAAGCCTTGTTCATTCCTTTTCATTCTTTTTATATTTTTTCTTTTTTGACTGTGTATTTTCAAATAGTCTGTCTTTGAGCTCCCTGATTCTTTCTTTTATTTGATCAGTTCTATTGTTGATGCTCTCTATTGCATTTTCCATTTAATTCATTGTATATATCAGCTCTAGGATTTCTGTTTTTTATTATTATTATTATTTCCATATGTCTATTAAATTTCTCTGATAAATTTCTGAACCAATTCTCTGTGTTTTATTGAATTTCCTTTAGCTTCCTTAAAATAGCTATTTTGAATCTTTGTCTGAGAGATCACATATCTCCATTATTCTAGGGTTGGTCTCTGGTACCTTATTTTGTTGGTTTGGTGAGGTCATATTTCCGTGAATGTTCTTGATGCTCGTAGAAGTGCCACAGTGACTGTGCATTGAGGGATTTATTTTAATCTTTGCAGTCTGGCTTTGTTTGAGCCTGTCTTTCTTCAGAGTGCTTTCTAGGGATTTTAAGTTGACTGACTGTTGTGTTCCCTAAGCCTGTGACCACTGAAGCCATCTTAGCACTAGAGGATGCTCTAAATCCAGGTTTGCTATGAGTCTCATGAGGACTCCAAAATTGATGTGGATTTTCGACCCAGATTGACCTGAGAAGACCCAATGAGCATACCAGGGCTATGTGGGAACATGGGCCAGAGACCTGAGCCTAGAAGTCTGCTCTAGTGGCCCAGATGGGCTTGCCTCCCAGCAGGTCTACCCAGGCAGGGTGGGTTCCTGATCACCACAAGAGGGGCTAGAGTTGAGATTGGGCTCCTTTGAGATCTGCTGTGGAAAGGAGGCTTGGACTGTCTTGTTGGCTCAGATGGGTGTGTATCACCCAGAAGCTCCCTGCAGAGGCAACATAGTTCCCCAACTGCAATAGGGGAGGTTGGTGGTGAGACTAGGCCTTCTTGGGATCTGCTGTGGGATAGAAGCTGGAGAGCCCAGTCTTGGCTCAGAAAGTTATGCATCACCCTGCAAGCAGCTGTACAGATAGTATAGTTCCCTGACTGCAATGAAAAGAACCAGAGCTGAGATTGGACCCCCTCAGGGTCTGCTGTGGAATGGAAATAGGCAAGCCTGTGAGGGAGACTCAGACTCCCAGGCTCCAAGATGTGGGTGAGTCTCCCTCTGGATCCTTGTGAGAGCAACTCTGAGCTTAGACCTCAGGTGAGGACAGCTGGAAAGGTACTTCAGGGCCACTTTCAGATTCACTGCTGAGACCAGTATCAGAGGGCAGATAAGACTTTCCACAAAGGCGCTAGTGTACGTGATTCCTTCTGGACACCCTGGCAGATGCTTTTGGTTGCAGGCTCAAGGCCAAATGGGGCTGTAGCCAGGCCCCTTGGAGGAGTGGACCGCTTCTGGGCTTGAGCCCAGAAGCAAGCTCAGCAGAGCAGATCAGCCACTGGGTGTTGGTCCATACTCTCAAAATGACCTTTCTAGGTCTTGGGCTTCACTGAAGTTTCATAAACACCTACCTGAATACTGAGGTTCCCATAAAGAGACATGACCATGGATAGTTTCATAATTCTTGTTGTGGGAGGATATGAACAGATTACCTTCTATTCTGCCATGTTGGTGATGTCACCCCCACAGAAGACAGATTTGAAACTGAAAGAGAATTTGCAATCTTACAGTTTCATCCTCATATTTTACATTTAAGATATTTGAGGCTCAAGTAAATTTAATCAATCTTTAAAATAGGTCTGCCATGTGGTCCTGAAATAGGCTCAATAGGGATAAGTGTCATGATATCCTGTCATTAACAAGCCTTATAGTGATGAGGTTCAAACACAAATAACTATAATCAGAAGTGCATGATATGGGCTTGAGTTTTGAACTCTATCAGATTCAAGTTTGAAGTCTGGCTTCTGAACTGAATATCTTTGTAATTATGGACTGATTTATTAGGCTCTTTAAGCCTCAATTTTCTCATCTGTAGAAATAGTGGTAACAATGTCTAATATTAATGAGAACTGACATTTATTGAGCACATATGTGCCAGGCACTGTGCTATATAGCATTTTACATATGTTATTGCCTTTAATCTTCACATGAATCTATGTGGGATGATATTGTTACCATTTTATAGAGGAGAAAAATGAGGTTTAGAATGATTAAGTATTGTTGATTCATTCAGTTGAAAAATATTTATTGAACATCTACTAATGCTAAGCATTATGCTAAAATACCAGGAATGCAACTGTGAGTACAGGACGCAATGGGAGCATGCACTGTACTTCAGTTTTGAGGAGGTAGGAAAGCTCTAAGGTCCAGGCTTAGGGTCACCCTCTTGCTCAGGCACTTGCATAAGTCCCTCGGTGAAATTCCGCAGGGGAACTAATATTCATTCCGTCCTCTTGGCACCTGTCTTTTCTTGTTTCCTTTGTCTTATATTAAATTTCATGACCATCTAATCAGTTAGATTGAGACCTTCTTACTGGCAGAGACCACTTTAGTTTCTTTAGTTTCTTTATATTGTGTTGCTCAATATGACTGCCGCATGCGTGGATGGATTGAGTCAATAAATCTCTCTGTTGGCTATTTTTGTCTCTTGATGACCAAGTCCTCCCTAAATCACACGAATTATTCAACTTAAGTGTCTTTTTTATCTTTTAATATATTTGGGCCTTGTTCTCATTTCCTTCAGGCTGTGAAACAGAGACTGTTTATGTGAGCTTAAATTTTTTATATATATGCACTGGGCTAGAAGCAATTTGGAATTTGGGGCCTCCTGCCATCCACTCCTTAATTACCATGGATTAGCCCTAGGAGATAGCCCAGAGCTACCCAAAACCTTCTCTACCAAGGTAACTTTTGGTTTGCTTAGTATAGCAACCAGATTCTCTAGATGAGCCTTCATTGCTAAAGCCATTAGATCCTTCCTGGGATTAAATTCACAAAATTCAAGGTTTCCAAAGACTGTAAATATCAAAGCATTCCAGTGTGATGTAGTTTCTTTCCCCACTGTATGTTAGAAAATAAATTTGGAGATTGTTTGCTCCTACAGTGTGTTCCATGATTAAATTAGATGATCTTCAGTCATAGTTTTAATTAGTTCAACTCTATTATTAATATGGTTACCAAGTTTCTGGCCACAAAATGCTAGTATTTCCAGAAACTTGAAGTGCAAGTGTTAAAAGTATATCGAAAATTTAGAAGATTTGAAAGTTTATCCTTGACTTTTATAAAAAGTTCAATTAAACATCAGCAAAGTAGAATTGAGGAAGCTTTTTTGAGATTGGGTGCCTTACAAAACTTCATATAATTTTTCAAAAATGTTACAAATCAAATTCAAATATGAAAGGCAATTAGTAATTATACATTGGCTGATTGGCATATTTCCAAGGAAATATCAAGTTAGGTAAAAAGGGATGATTTCTTTTTTAATGTTTTAGCTACTTTAATTGTCAAGATCCTAATAAAAACAATTTAAAGCATTAAGTACCTTCCAGATTTTGAGCCTTGGACATAATTTTACCCAAGTTTTAGCACATTCATGGTTGCCAAAGGCTCTCCTGGAACAATCCTAATAAGGGCTCCTTGCCAGAGTCAGGAAAATCCACCCAAGCACCTAAAATTAGTATAATAAACCCCACCTGTCCTCTCTATTGCCTCTTAAGTTAGACTGCCCTGAGGAGACAAAATCGAGAAGGAACAAAGTGTTTTTGCTGTGGGTTGACTACTTGTGATCCAAAGGAACACTTAAGAATCTGCAATCTAGAGAGAACAGCGAGAAATGATCTGTGTGGTTAATAGAACAAAGAGGCCAACACAAATTCAGAGGACTTAGGGGATATTTTAAATCTGTCTACAAAGCTAATCACAAAGCAGTGGCTTGAAAGGGGCCTTGGGGAAATCACCAGCTGAGTCTCCTCATTCTATTAGTGAAGACACCGGGTATCAGAGCAGGGATGTGACTCACCCAAGTTCTCTCAACTAGCAAATGACAAAGCCAGGAAGGCTCAAACACAGGAACTTCCAGCTCCAAGTCCAGTTTTCTTTGCTCTGCATTAAGTGAGAATGCTTTTTTGTATGTGTGTTTTTAAGATCCTTCAAACAAAAAAGTTTAAAGTATTTTCCTTTGATTTGGATTATTTAGTCACTTTTGTTGGTCTCTTTCACCATTACTAAGTGCCCTTCAGTCCCTGAGCTAAATTTCCCTCCCTTGTGGCCAAATTATCACAGGAACATTCCATTTATTTAAAAATTAGTTGTATTATAAAAGAAAATACAAGTGGAAAACCTTGCCACAGTGCAGCATTCCAAAAACATAATGCTCACCATTTCCATCCCTGCAGAAATGCCAAGTGCAAACTTATCGCACCTGGAAGCTATAGCGGTCTCCCAGTGGTTAGGAACTGGTGGCAGGCTCGTCCCACGTGCACTTGGGTTTACGATTGCACGTGAGTACCGGTTTAGTTTCTTTGGCAGCAGGGTTACAGGTGGCAAAGAAACAGATTTTTCAGGGAAAGGGACAAGACTGGGGTAGGGGGTGAAGGTCGAGAAGAATTGGTCAACGTCACTCTAAAATGAAAGAAGGTACCCAGTGTTTTATTCTCCCAAGTTTTCAGCTGTATCTGATTTCTGCCCCGCTCTGCTCCCAAGGGTTCTCATGGTGGGGGAGGGCTTCTGCCCCCTCTTGACTCTTGACGGTGGCTCTCAGCTCTTGAGATAGCAGCTTCAGTGTTAGTGTTGATTAACAGATTTGTTCATTTGTTGACCCATCTATCCATGCAACGGTTTTCTATTGAACAACACAATATAATGTCTATGCAGCCATTTCCACTCTTGAATTTTATGTGACCTGAGCTAGAAATGAAAGAATTTTTTTTTAACAGGGGTAACAATGATTGACTTTGCTTGGGTAAAGACATGATTTGGCTTATTAAGAAAGCAAAGATACTCGGTGGTGAAGCAGGTCCAGCTCTCCTGGCACCTGTTTTTTCCTTCTTAAAGGTGTGATTTGAGACAGGCATGTGCTTCACCTCCTGAAAGAGTGGGTGCTTAGAAGGAGGTAGGGTCTTGTCAGATTAGAGAAGTACCAAGTCTCCTCATGCACAGGCTTTTTTTTTTTTTTCAATCTGGAGAAATATTTTTATGCTCATTTAAAACAAGTTCTCTTAGGCAGTGTTTCCACAGAACAGTTTCATCAAGGCTATTTACGTTTAGCCTCCCGTCTTCCCAGTAGTAGGCTCCAAGTTTCTCTCCTATAATTCAAAGTATAAGTGTTTTGGTTTTCTCCCAGATGATTTTCATGGCTCTAAATCAGAAGTTGCAAACTAGCAACCCTCTAGCCAGATACAGCCTACTGACAAATTGTGTTCTGCACACATCCTGGCGTTTTATAAAACTTTGAATTAGTTGCCAGTATTTAAATATAATATTTCCAATAAAAATCCAGATTCAAAGCATATCCTTGAAAAAATCAGATCTGCAGCATTTGGTCTGTTCTCAGCTCAGCCCCCATGTGACAGAGCTGAAGAGTCACTGCTGCCTTGAGATGGCGCACACTCTTCGGGCCTCTGTCACTCACTGCAAAGCCTGGATCTTTAGCTATTTGCCTTTCTGATGCTTCCCCAAAGGATGTACAGGCTAAGTGTTTCTAAGGGGAAGGAGAAATAACTATTGCCATCATCATGGTGATGATAACAATAGTAAAATAAAAAAATAATGAAACAATCCTCCTCACATAGTGAGCACTGACCACACACTGTGCCAAGTACTTTACATACCATTTAAAGCTCAAAGGAACCCATAGATAGCCCAAAAGGTTAATTCGCTTGCCCAAGGTCCTATAGCTTGTGAGTGGCTAAGTTAGGATTTGAACTCAGGTCTGTCTGATGCTTAAGGCTGTGATTTTTATTTTACCACACTGCCTCTTAGAATTACACCTCGCTCCTAGACAGCCCACCCTGAATTTTAGGCCTCTAAGAATCAATGGATGAATATCAAGAATTGGGGGCTCTATTGGCCACTGGTTTTTCCATTTCTATCAGGAAGAAGAGAAAGGAGAAACTTGATTATCACTGGTGAGTCTCCTTCTACTCTGACCTCCTCCAGCTCAGGAACAGCTCTAGGTGCTAACGCATATAGTCATTCTTCTAGGTAAAAGGAACTCTTGTGAAAATTTATTCTACTATGTTAATCTGATGCCACGTTAAAGGCTTTACAAAGGAACATTTGAATGAGATAAAGGGCAGCTACTCAAATTCTTAAAATCTAAAGATAATCAAAATATAAAATCTTAAGCTGTACACATGGTTATTTTAAAAGAAAACAAATTAAATTTCTTATTTTTGGAATTATGTATCTTATTTCTTTATCTTTCTTCTTTTTCTTGATTCCAGCCTTGTATTATCTTTAAAGCCTACTGCTTTTCAAACCCAGAATATTGTTGATTTACTATTGGTTTTCTTTGGCATTGTTCTCCTTCACTTTTGTTTCTTTTCTTCCTAATTTCTCAAAGCCTTACGCTAATTCCTTCAGTTTTCTCCCTCTCCTTTCAAAGACTGTGAGAATACATTTCTTAACAAAGTTTCTGCTGTAGTTTGGATATTTGACCCTCTCAACCTCATGTTGAAGTTCGATCCCTAATGTTGGAGGTGGGGCCTAATGGTGTTTGGGTCATGGGGGCAGATCCTTCATGAATGATTTGGTGCTGTCCTCATGGTAGTTCCCATGAAAGGTGGTTGTCCAAAAGAGCCTAACACCTCCCTCCCCTGTCTTTGCTTTCTTCTCTTGTCATGTGATCTCTGCACACACTTGCTACCAATTGCTTCACCACCATGAGTGGAAACACTCTGGTGCCCTCACCAGGAGCAAATGCTGGTGCCATGCTTATTGTATAGCTTGTGGAACAATGTACCCAATCAACCTATCTTTTAAAATTAGTTATCCAGCCTCAGGTATGCCTTTATAACAGCACAAAAAATAGACTAAAACAGTTTTCTTCTATACATTCCGCTCTATGGCAGGAAAATAAATGCCCCTCCTGGCAAAATATGCATGGGCTCTATTTTAGGATTCCTTTGGTTATAAGCAAGAGAAACTGATTCTGTTCAACCTAGCCTCAAAAGGATGGATTATTAAAAGGACTGAGATCAGTGACAGGAATATCAACTTTTTTTTCCCTTAGAAAACTACTTATTGGGTGACTAGAACCAAAGAAAGCTGAAGGGGCAGGCCTCAGGAAACACATGTACCAGGGTAGCTTTGAGGTCCTCAGATACTGATGTGCATAAATCTGGCAAAAAAAATATTAATAACTTAGTTCCAACCATTCCAGGTGAGAATCAGGACCCACCTGATTTTAACCCCCTATTCTGTCTCTCTCTGTCTCCAGTCAATTTTCACATTCCAAGGGAAGAGAATCTGGCCTAGTCTCAATGTCTCTATTATTGAATTGATTAGCCATGGCCGAGGGTTGGAGCAACTAAGATGGTCATAGCCACTGGGGATTTCTTGAGGATGCCGTATATGTCTGTGGGCATGGTGCCAGGTCTGTAATTTGTTTGTATATTTATTTCTAAATTAGAGCTTCAATCTATATGAAAGTCCATTTTATTGGGTGTATACAGCTTCTATATATATATATATTTAATATATCTATTGACTATGTATTGAAGCATATAGATTCTGAAATATAGTAAAATTATTTAACAGAAGATTCTTAGAACTTTTTTTAAAAGTCCAGAATTTTATTTGGTTAAAGATTCAGTCTGAGAAATATCCTATATCTTTTTCTGCAATAGGAAATAATTTGTTAAGGCAGTAGTTTCACAAAGCACATTGAAATTCTACCATCTCCATGATTATTAGTTAATTGTAGGAGGGCAACACAGTACAGGCTGACGTATAAGAAATGTCTTTCTAGTTAGTAAATGGATACAATTTCGCTACTGCCTGCTGCCTATAAGAGGGTTATTATACCTTGAGTCATTCTTCTGCTCCCTGGACAGTGAACTGCATCTTTTATGCTTTGGTGGGTGAATCTGATAGGTTGGAAATGCTGAGAAGTTAATACTGATAGACAAGCCATGGAAAACCTCTGTCTTGGTTCATACTAAAATCTTTTTGTACTAGTTCAAGATGAACCCTCTGCAGCAAACACAGGCCTCCTCTCTTCTTTAGCCAAAAGTTCACCAGGGTTCAAACAATTTCTTAATGGATTCCAGCAAGATTTTTGTGGGGCTATAAGAAAGAGGTTTCTGGTTTGCAGCCTGGAGGAATGTGTACCAGCACTGGAATCAGCACCTACCTGGATTCAAGCCCCAGACCAGTTTCTAATCTGGTTCCGATTTGGGGGCCGGGGGGGTACTTGGCAGCCTGCCTTTATTGTTCCGAAGTACTGCTGCCATTCTTTAATTCAGAGCTCACATCTCACCTCTTCCATCAACCCTCCCCAGGCTGATGAGAAATCAGCCCCATCTGTACCCCAAATCTAGGACATAAGACCCTTTTATTCTCCCACTCAAACAAACCTGTCTCACACCGGCACTTGTCCGTTGTCCGTACTGATAAAGGAGTATGTTTCTACAGATAATCTGTTAGTGTATCTAGTCCATTGAGACCTTTCTCCCTCACAGAGAGGTGTCTGACGCATGGAGATAAGTAGGTCCGACGCTGAGAAGTAGCAGGACAGGAAGGCCTACTGAGGGCACAGTCTGTGTGTTTGTGAAGGGTGGGTTTTCTCTGAACATTTGATACCTACTGTCTGACAAACTCCCTTTTTCTTCCTTGTTTTAGATCAATGGGCAACTTCTGGGCAACTCCAGAGGGCAAATTAAGTCACTTGAATAATGATTAATAATATTTTTACATAAAATAAGAGCTCAGTTTTTGACTTTTGAAGGAACATCAGAGAATAATTCTTAAAAGTACCCATTAACATCCACTTTCTTTCTTTTTTTTCACTTCTTCAACTCCTACAGTTGTCTTTGTTGTTGTTGTTGTTGTTGTTGTTATAATTAATAGTAGCAGTCGCTGCTCCCATTGTTAAACTCTGAGAGCTTTATATTCTTTCATTGAATCCTCATACCAACTCTGGAGGTGTGACTGGTACTATTATTTCACGATGAAGAAACCAAGGCCTAGAGACATGAGGTAACATGGGCAAAGTCTTGCAGCTAATACTTAGCAGAACTTGGATTCAAATTTAGATCTGTCTAGCTCCAAAGCTACATGCTGTGCTGTGCTACACTATACTACGCTACGTGGTATGGCTGGGCCTATGTACATCTTGCTCATTAGAAGAACAGCTAGTACAAACACACGAGGCTTTGTTCTAGTTAGAAGGCAGCCATAGGACCAGCTGGCGTTAGGGCAAAGACGTCACTACACGGCTCCCCCAAACACCCAACCATTTAGAATATCGTTGACTTTTATGTGTGTGTTTAATTATGCAGTTCCATCTTTGTATTCCTTGTGTTAATTACTTATGTGTCTGTTGCTTTTCTGCCTCTTTTTTTTATTATGGTGAAATATACAATTTACCATTTTAGCCATTTTTAAGTATATAGTTCAATGGCACTAAATATGTTCACATTGTTGTGCAGCCGCCACCATCATCCATCTCCAGAGCTCATTCATCTCCTTAAACTGAAACTCCATACCCATTACCCAATAACTCCCCATTCCCCCCTCCTCCCAACCCCTGGTCACTACCATTCTACTTTCTGCCTCTGTAAATTCGACGATTTGGGGTACCTCATATAGTGGAATTATACAATATTTGTCCTTTGTGTCTGGTTTATTTTATGTAGCATAATGTCTTCAAGGCTCATCTATGTTATAGCATGTGTCAGAATTTCATTGCTTTTTATAGATGAATAATATTCCATTGTACATACCACATTTTGTTTATCCATTTGTTAATCAATGTATACTTGGGTTGTTTCCACCTTTTTGACTATTATAGATAATTCAGTTACCCTGAATATGGGCATTCAGATATCCGTTCAAATCCTTGCAAATTCAAATTCTTTTAGGTATGTACACACAAAAGTAGCATTGCTGAATCATATGGTAATTCTATGTTTAATTTTGGGGGGAACTACCATATTGTTTTCCACAGAGGCTGCAGCATTTTAACTTCCCCACCAGCTCTGCCTGCTACTTCTAGTTTATAAAGCCCTCCAAAGACAGAAAGCACATCTGGGACTTTTGAGTCCTTTACCCTTTAACAGCTAGTACAATACCATTCCCATAAAGGGTGTTGATTAAAGGACTTGGTCATTGTAATGGAGATCATGATACTGAAACTTCTTCAGCTTCTCCAGGAGATTTACAAATGTTTGGCCATGGAATTTCTCTGGCCTGTATTCTTCCCTACCTTTTCTCCCTCTCCCACTCCCAAGCCCAAAAAATAACCATGAAAATAGTGAGATGTGTGGCTGTAGGAGAGAAATAAAAGTATAACTGTGCCTTTCTGCATACCAACGAGGTATTTCAGAGAGCAGCAGCCTGCTTATCAATGCATTGTTGATTTATGATTGCAAGTACATGTTTGGCAAGCTGAATCCACCATCTGCAATTTAAATGACTACCTACAAAATGGAATCTTTTCTTCTTAATATCTAATTAGACACAAGGACTGGCATTGTAGTTGAGAAAGCAGTTATGTCTAAAATAATTCTAATCTCATTGCAACAGAAGGTATTACTGGTAGAGCTATCAGATAAACATTTAGTCCAGGAATGTAACCTTGTTGGTCTACCCATTTTAAGGCAGCAGCGTGTTTGTGCTCAGCGGTGGATTCTGCACTTCACGCTGGGAAAGTAGAACCAAAATGAGATGGCCTGCTTCGGGTTCAGGCCCAGAGACAGAATCAGGCCTTAGATGATGGGCTTCATATAACTCTTCCCAGGTCCTCATTTTGTACTTGCATCACCCCTGGTACTGTAATCGTGAATACTTTTGATGCTAAAGCTGCCAATTTTCCTGCTTTTGTAGAATTTTTGAGGTTCCCAAATAGAAACTGATGTGTAAACACTCCGTTCACATGCTTTCCAAATGTTTTTATTTTACCTTTGACTCAGAGGGGTCAGAGCTGAGTAAAAAGGTGGTTTGATATTGGAACACACTCTCCTTGCCTCACGCCTTGACCCAGGCTGGGTGGCGGAAGCAGAGATAGGCACTGTTTGCGTGAACCGTGTGTTCAAGTTTGCGTGCTCTGGAATCGATAGTGTGTCATTCTGGGTTTTCTTCTTCTCCTTTCTGACACTGCGTGGTACCAATCAAAAGTTCACACTGGGGTCATAATTGCTGACTTTTGGCAGGGTTTGGCGAGAAGGTCTCTGCAGGGTTAGGCCGCCCAGATGTGAGCTGTGTTTGGGCTGAGTTCAGTCTGTTTCCATTCTCTCCTCTCCTTCCTCCCTTCTCCTTAGTCATGCCAGCTGCTACTGGGGATGTTTTTCCCTCTGTTTAAGGTAACAACAGAGTCAACACTGAAGCCAAGCTCCAGAAGGCATTGAAAATAAATTTCCAAGAAGGTTGTTTTCATATTATTTAATATTAGAAAAAGCCTTTGGATATTTTGGGAAGTTTTTGTCTCCCAAGAAACTGTCCCTTGGGGACATCTTCCCCTCATGATCACCTTTAGCTTGGTGTTAAGAAACAAACTTAGTCAACATTATTGAGATGTGGTAGGTTAGGTTTTTAAACAGAATGCTACAAACATCCCCTCAAAAACCCATTTCTTTAGACAGTGTGCTCTTACCATGAGTAGCTGATTAATCCAGGAGGAGCTACTCAAGCTCTTTTGAGGCTACACACTGTTTGCTTAAAAGTCCTCTGATATATTAGGTGACCTTGTGTAGTGGGAAGGGTGTTCTTGAAAGAGTCTGGAATCCCAATTCTGCCCATTTTCTAGGTAGGTGACATAGGAAATTGCTCTGGTTTTGTCATCCGTTCAGTCACAGAGTTTGTTGTACAGGCTTCATGAACTCTGTGAAACACCTGACAGTGCCTGACCTATAGAAGGTGCTTCATAAACATCACTGTTCCTTCCCCTTCACTATCTGTTGCCTCTTCTTGACATCAGCTTTGATTAGTGAGAATTGTCCATTGCCACAGTATGTAATTTCTTAATATAATTGCCCACTCTTCAGAATAATTGTGGCTGACAGTATTTATTTTCTGCCTTCCTGCCAACTCAGATACATCTGCCATTCCCTTGCCGTAAAACAAAAGGCCTTGTGGCCTTCAGCTGTGAAGACCACGTCTTGCTGAGACAAACAACTGCTTTTATCATAGGGAAAAAGGCAAATAAACCAGCCAACAATGAACAATCCATGTGAGCTTGCTCTTAACACACTCATTAGAAAGCATTTAAAAATTGATGTTGGAAATCATCAGAGAACTCAATGCCCAAATGTTCTGGGGAGCAACACGTTCATAAAACTTCTCATACTAACAAATATGTTCATCTACCCTTTGATATGGATCCCAGTAAGTGATTCATTGTAACATGCCTGTATCTACAGAAAGCAGTTCAACTTTAAGTTGTGGAATTTTAATGTTGAAAACTGGCATGAAGACTAGGTCATCACTATGCCAAGAATCCATTTGAAATAACAACACTTGAAAACCTTAAAGTCAATGCTCCAGTATGTTTTTCTATCAAATACAGCGTTTGATAGACTCAGCTTATAGAACATGGGGACTTTTGATTTAGATTCACATAGATGGATTAAAAAGGACACACTGCATATTTTACAAATATAAACCAATTACATCAAATGACGTGATTTATACATAATATATGCAGAAGAAATGTTGTGCATGGTGCAGAATAGCCAAACTATGATTGTTCTGTGAACATAAAAATTTGAAGTCCCTCTTCTTTTTTGCCTGTGGTCCACCATGACGCAGTAAGGTTAGGGCACAGAAGCAGGTCATTTGGGTACCTTTAGAGGGATTAGAAGATAACATATATATGAGCATTCTATATTAAGGTAAGTCTTTTTAACTAGTTTGGGAAAACTGACTAGAAAACAATAACTATTATAAAAATATAAATTTTAAAATACTTCTAAATTTAAATATTCCCGTTATGATGTGATTTAATCCCACTCTTGAATTAGACATATGCTGAGTGTTGAATTCTGTCACATTTGAAATGTATAGTTTCAGCTGGCTTTAAGCCAGGACTACAGTAGGAAAGAATAAGAATTCATTTCTGTGTATGTGAGTAGGTGGTTGGTGGAATTTTCTTCATCTTTCTGAATGGGAAAAATGTATACAGTCATTTTGTCTCAGAGCCTTTGAGTGAATTTGTTTTTGTCTGAAATGAAAGGAGAAACAGTTCGTTTTGCCATTGTTGTAATGGTGCAGTGACTCAGCAAAATGTAGCTGATTCTCCTGACCCCACAAGCCTCGAGTTAAAAAGGGTGGCCAAATTGATACCTGTCAACCTTTTCTCAGCCCAATCCAGTCACCACAGTCAGCAGCTAGACTTTCATCTGGCTCAGGAGATTTGGGGCCCTTTGAAAATCAGCCAGTTCACTTTTCCCTCAGGACTTTGTGAGTCCTGTTTCACTGGTTCATTGCTAATTCTGATTAGTAAGCAATTCAAATTCCCAATTTCAGGAAGGCTACTTTTCCTTTAAAGAAAAATTAACTGATTTGGTTTTGGCTTATATGTTCAGATGCAAGGATTCTTCCTCATTAAAATAAATAGATTTTGAATATTCCCTATACCAAGATGGGTTGCTGAGCACCCACTTTCTTTCATTACACTCAGCTGACATATCAAAACATTCATATGAGTGGAGGCTCCAATAGAGAAAGCAGGACCCCAAGCTTTTGTCCCAGCTCCTGAAAAATATTTCTTTCCCAGGACCTCAGGTTTTAGAAGAATGACTTTGAAAAATCTCTGTTTTGTGTTAACATGTATATTTAGTGATTGCTACTTGCTTGTACATATTTGAAAGTGGTCCCTGAATTAACTCCCGAACAGTGGTCCTAGAATTGGAGAGCTAGGGAAGGATATTTGCATAATCCTAAGTATTCCTCTCTCATTGGAGTCAAGCGCCAAGGAGATGATTTGTTACTCCACAGCAATTCGAGATAAATTGTTTTGGTTTTTTTTGTTTGTTTGTTTCTAAGAGAATCCTTAAAAAAATCCCAGAGGTCATTTCCCGGAGAGCCAACCAGGCTTGCTGCTATTTCATTGGCTACTTTAGCAGAGGAGAGGGACATTAAAAAACCATTCTCCAATGACGTGCCATCTGCTCTGACCTCTAAGGTAGAGTAGGTTTCTTCTACAGGATTGGAGTTGTAATCTCTCTTCCTATCTACTGTTGTCAAATCCAGAGGAGCTGAAATGGATCTGAGCTCTTGCAAACTTGACCCTATCTCTAGAGCTGCGGGACATCACGTCCACAGATGCCTAGATTCTTAAGGCACACTTTATAGCTTCAGATATATTTCACATATATACTAAGCAAAGACCTCCTATTTGCACAATGACTACATGTCCTCCCTGCCCCCAATAATCAGCATACATGGTCTGATAATTATAGGGACTATAAAATAGAAGATTTGAATGTAGAATTGTCTCCAAAATTCCAAGGTATATGGTCAGAGTTGTTACATGCTAGGAAATGTATTGGATCTTTCTATATAAGCTATCACCTCAAATCCTTATAACAAGTATACAAAATAGATCTGATTATCCTCCCATAACTCATGAGAGAACTGAATCTCATACTGAGAGGGTACGATATGTTCAAGCAAGTGGTAATAAGTCATCACATCCAGGTTGAGTTGCTTGTTGCCTCCACAGTGTCATGATGCTTCTCGCATAGTTTAGATCTATGCAACAGCATAAATTCTGGGTGTAAGTAATGATGTTCCTGGGCAAGAAGTGGCCAGAGAAGTGATTATGTGGATAAAACACTGAGACACCACACTGTGCTCTATTGGTCACAAGCGTAACATTTCTAGAGGAGGAAAAATACTTTTAGCAACTGTATGGTTCATGGTAGAACTGCGGGTCATGTCATGGCTCCGTTTGTTCTGTGACAGAGTAAAAATATTTTTTTAAATAAAGAAAAATTTCTATCCCATTGAAACGTTTTATGCTATGGCTTATTCCTCTGGGGAAAAAAATCTTAGATTAACAACATTTAGTTTCTGAAGCTGATCTGAAAATTTGCTGCCTTTTGCCCGTATTTGAGCCATGTGGGACAGAAGTTTGGAGTTATTTTACAGATGATGTTTTTGCATAAACTCTGCTTTTGATCAGTTCTCTCCAAGCTTTACCCTAAAGAGACCTAATATGGGCAGACAGGAATGGCAATAGAGAACCCAGGAAGGAAAAAGGAAATAAATATATCAGTTGAGGCTGTGTTTGACAGATTTCGAAGCAGAATACGGATAGCACTAAGAAGCTTCTGATTAAATAAAGTACGATGGTTGGGGAATCTGAGATGCAGAAACAATGATATTGGGATCAGAATTGTTTGGGGATGTAGATACATCCCTGTTCACCCTTCTTTTCTTTCCTCTCTACCCTCGACCCACAAATACAGCCAGCATACTACTGCTTTTGAAATATTGACTTCAGAGAATATAATAGACCTGTAAATGAGCATTTGATTGTGTGCAGGATTTTACTGAATTACGGACCATATTTGGAATTTTAAATGCTTTAAATATAAATTTCCACAAAGTTTTTCAGAACTCCATGAGTGAGTGAGTTCTTGCCATCATAGTAGAATGGCTACTTTGTGGTGACTTACTGACAGGCACATTCCAGTAAGATCCACATTTGTACCAGGGCAGAAGACCAGCTGCTATCCTCCCTTCTCAACAAAGGACTCTTGTGTTTAAACAAAAACTATGTACTGTACACCCAGCAGCAGAAGGGAGTCTGAACAGTGATGTCAAAGTATACCATGATGTCACCACGACTCACAAAGAATTACAGTTAATGCCATGTGAAGTGAGGCCAAATTCAACACTTTCCCTCTTGGGTACTTCACTGTCTGAGAGACAGAAGCAAGGCCAGAGGTCAGGCCTTTGTATAATTTTGTTTCGCATTCTCCAGACACCCTAATTTTGGAAGCAGTGGAGGGAGAAGACAGCCAGTTAAAGAAAAGTCCCCCAACCATCTGCTGAGAATGAATTCTAGTGTCTGCATGCACACATGTCTATACTGGGTTAATTCTTAGGATTTCTGCTGAAGACTACTAGATAAACAAATTTAACTAAAAACAATATGCAAAAAATCCAGATGTTTTTAGCAATAAATTTATACTAGAATTTGGCCCAGACCCTGAAATAAATAAGAAAGGAGTATAATAAATCAGACTGGGAACACCTGAGAGTTTTAATAAATGTTGGAAATAAGACTTACACATTCTCTTTTTCCCTTTCAGGGTATTTATCCAGCCATTGCATGGATTAGATCCTTGACCTCAATAAAGACAATACAGGAAAAATTCTTTAAAATATTTGCAATCTAATAAATTGACTGGCTTTCTGTCCACTGTCAATGCCCTAGCATTGATATCTCCCTTTTCTTCCATTTACTTTATAATGTAAAAATAGAAGTACTGCAAAACCAGTGGAGATCACCCAGAATCCCTAGAACTGCACAGTAAGCTAAGCAAATAAGGAGCACAGAAAAATATCTCTAGCTTGAAAAATAAAGAGGACTGGAATAGGACTCTTAAAAATCAGCACCTGGCACAATCTCATTCCTATGAAACCAGGTCCTTTTCCAGAATTTACCCACAGAGGCTGTTGAAGTTTCCACCGTTTGGTGGAGGTGGAAGCTGGTAGGTTGGAGGTGGCAGGAGCGTGGCTCTACTCCAGCCAGACCCCCAGCCGAAGGGCCAGAGCTCACACAGGGTAATGGGAAGAGTCAGGCCGGGGAGTTGCCCAAACTGAAGTCCATTAGGAAGAGCCAAAAATCAGGCACTCAGGAGATCAAGTCCAAGGTGCATCTCCAGGTCCAGAATTGGTGTCAGAGCAAGGGCGTGAAGCCCAGAGCACTGTGCCTGGTGGAAAAGAGGTCAGAGGGAGATTCGCTTGGAAATAATGAGCATTTATTCCCAACAGCGATTCTGCAGTAGTGGACAAAGGACCAGAGATATAGCAGGCAAAGTGACAAGTGGAAATTAAACTCTCAGATTACAGTGCTGGAATATGACATATCCTTAGAGTTCTTTTTTGACAGAGAGAGCTCTCTTGATCTTTGGAACCAGTGGCAGAGTTTAAGTGATGGTGGCTGTTATGTTCTAGGTTGGGGCGAGGAGGAAAATTCTTTGAAATCACAATATATCCCTGTGGCATTGCCTATAGACTGAAACCACTTATTCATTCAACAAATATTTATTATTTGCTTGCAGTATGCCAGGCACTGTTCTGGGTGGACAGTGAACAAGACATACAAATACCCCTGACCTTGTGGTGTTAAATTCTAGTAGGAGATAGAAAATAAAAAATAAACTTTATAAATAGGGAAATTATGTTATATTAGAAAATAAGTGCTACAAAATATAAAGAAAAGATGGGACAGGGTAAGAGGCCTTGGGACTGAGGAGGGACACAGTTTTAAACAGTTTGGCCAACGTAGGCCTCATTGAGAAGGAGGAAGTTTTCTCAAGCAAAGACTTAAAAGACGCAAGACAGCTGCTATGGAAGTATCTGAAGAAGAGTGTTCCAGTGAGAGGCAACAGCCAGGGCTGTCTTCAGATGAGAAAGTGCTTGCTGTGCTTCAAGAACGTCTAGCAAGGAGAATGAGCCATTGGGAGGTGAGGTCAGAGAGGTACCTCGGTTAGATGATGTAGGACCTTGTGGGCCATCGCAAGGCTGGTGAATCTGCAAAAAACCTGCTAGTCTTGGCAGTGACTGATAAACCCCAGAGGAGAGAATGCCAAGCACGGGGAGGATTCTTTTGGAAAATCTTACCTGGAGGAAAGGGAGTTAATGCTCTCACATAAATGTTTTCCCACATAGCGGTATATCAGAGCGTAAGAGAGTTACACCTCATCATTTAGGCTAATAACTTGTGCATACTCACCAGTATTTCCCTTTAGCATGTGTGTGTGGCTATGGAACAAAAGTAACTATTTTGAATCACTTCCTCAAAAGAAAGAAAACTTCCTGCCCATTGCAGGAATACTTTCAAAGCTCATGATCGCAAAAGTCCTGCTTTTTTCCTGGTGCTCAGTCTCGTTGTAGGCAGGTGTTGCTTTGGGCAACCAGCTGTGCACCCCCTCCTTCCTGTCTCTTCACCACAGTTCTCAGCCCCCAGAGGAACGTGACAGAGCATAGACTAGAGGGATCCCTCTTCCCTGACACAGTGCTATTAAGACTGCATTCGACTCCGGGGATACCAGGCCTAATAATGTGATTTGGGAAAAGTTGTTTAACCTTTCAAAGTTTCAATTTTATTTTTGTAAAACAGATACAATTTTAGGTAACTTTTAAGGCTATTATAAGAATTAAGTGAGAAGATATATAAAATACCTAAAAGTAGCAAATTTGGGGCAAACATTAGTTTACTTTTTCTTCTCTAAGTGGCTTTCCCTTCTGTCTTTCCCTTCCTCCGTGCCCCTTTGACCTTTAATCTTAGTGATCTTACTCCCTTTCTACTCTCACCTGTTTTGAGGAAATGATCTGATTAAACCCATTCATCCTAGATTGAGTCCATGCCTACCACTCATACGTATTCCCCACAGCACCATAACAGCCAGCACGATACCTTATGTTCAGTTGATTTGGTTTATTTTAAGTATAATCAACAACTTCATGTGTTACTCCTCCCAAGGGTATTTGAACAACAAACAAAGGACTACACCAGTGGTTCCCAACTTTTTAACACAAAGGAGCCCTTTATTTTTTTTTTCCCCCTATGGGCCTTGTGTTTTGGAAGTTTCCATCTACTCAAAACACTGCATGTATTAAGCAATAATTTGTTTTCCCACTTTATGACTAAAAGGCCTGAGTTTGCAATTAAAAAATAAATTCAGTAAAGATCAGGATTCAGCTTATTTGTATAACGAGATGGTTGGTGTTTCGGTGACCTTATCTGGTTTTTTTGTAGGTAAATGTATTTCCATTAAGCTTTTGGAAATAGTGAACATAGCTCAGGGACCACTGTTAGCATCTTCATGAATTACTGGGAATCCTATTTTCTCATATTGGAAAACTTAGTTGTAAACCACAAGGGAAAAAAAAAAGTGTGCAAAGGAGGAAATTTGGGTACCCATAACAAACCACGAGAGAAGTATGTGTGTGTGTGTGTGTGTGTGTGTGTGTGTGTGTGCGTGCACACATATGTGTGGTGTCAGGAGGCGTGGACCACAGGTATAGATGGGGAGTAGCACCTTCCCGTTCGCTTCCTGTATGTGCTTCCATGCCACATATTGCAAATGAGACCATCTATTCATCCCTGTGTGTAAGTCTAGCTCTGGTGGCAATGACCTTGTTAAGAATATTCAGACTTGTTACATTACCACTCACCATTGCCATATAAATATTGTAGAGTATGTCTTTTCATGGTTAATAGACATCCTACTATAATTTATAATTAGAAATCCCAAGGCAGATTTTTGGTTTTGTTATTGATACTTACCCACTACATGACCTGGGGGAAGTTATCTTCTCTGAACCCTTGGTGTTATAATCTGCACTTGAAGTCATTTAGCTTTTAAAAGAAATAGTATCTGTGGAGAATTGTCCAAAAGGTAAGCAAACAGTTCATTTCTCTGACTATGGAATGGCAAGTTGTTTTAGTTTCCTCATATGAAAACTATAGCCTATTGGATTTGGTTTTTAGAGCACAATATCTTAAACGATCTGAGGCCACATAAAACCTCAGTGGCAAAGAGGCTGCAGTTGATTAGCAATGTCTGCCTTGGTCCTGGCAGGAAGAGCAGTTGCACGTATGCCATATTTTTGCCAGCCCAGCCCTAGGTGGGTGCTCCAAAGTCTGCCCTTGGATTAAGTCAGACCATCACAATGCTCTACACCTGGGTGATTTGTTCTGGCTTCTTAAAATTTGCTTTTATCAAATGTTCCCTGACCATTGTCCCTCATCAAAGGTTATTGAGAGTCACTTTGCAACTTCTTATATTTATTTGCTCAGATGTTATTGGGACATTGTTGTACGTATTGTCTTTCAGAAGACTCTCAGAAAATGTGCATCTGGGATTTCAGTACTTTAATTATGGTTCTCCTAAAACAATTTTGCATTCATTCATTAGACAAATATTTATTGTGTGTCTACTACAAGAAATACACATCATCCTAAACATTTTCTAAAAGATCCAGCATATTCTGTGACTCTTACAACTGTTTATGTTTTCCTCCTTTCTAAGAAGCTCAAATTCAGTTATGCGATCTCCCCCACAACCCAATCTAGCAAATGTGTAGGACCTCATAGTGTCATTAATTGTAGTTCTCTCATTTCTGGCTTTATCTTTCTTATCTTTGTTTTTCTCTTTGCTCCATTTACCCATTTGTTTCTTTTTTTAAGCTTTATTGTTGTATCATATGTATATGCTATAAGTCTTTTTATTAAAAGGTTACGCGTAGCAAATTAATTAATATCTGAATATTTTGCAGAAAAGGTTGGAAATGTACTACCTCCCCTATTTATTAACATAATTAGTAAATGAGGTATCATGTATGTAAGAGCACACTGTTACCCATAAATTTCTATCTGAATAATTATAAATAAGAGAGGCTGTGATCAGAGTTGCAGAGTTTAGTTTTCCATATTTGTCTTTCCCAGTGCTGAAAATAGAGGGATTTAAAAGTGTCTTACCTCATGGTGTTGGATCAAGAAAAGCTTGACATCACTGGCTCAGTATTTGATGCTAGAAGTTGAAGTCCTTACGGGAAACCATTTGAAACAGAGCCAGTGTGAACCCATCCTAAGAATGTCAGTCTGGGGCATAGTATCTGCTTATGGATCATGTTTTTTTACGTTCTCCCAATTATTAGTGTGGTCATCTTTCTTTCTCCTATGGCTCCTAGTAAAGATATTTTATTATACATATTTCAGTGTCTAGGAAATTTCAGTCTTGTGTTCTGCCTGTTCACTTGCTATCATCTCTATAAAGTGAAGGAAGGAACCCCTATCAGCATATACTGCAGGCCTGATGCCTAAAATCTGCACAACATGCTAAGACTCTGAGCCAATTTGGATTGGATGCTATGGTCCTAGACTTTTGGTTGGGGGAGGTGTAGATCTCTTCTTCCCTTTAGTAAATCCTGAAACGGAATGAAGAAAAATTAGCAGCATTAAGTATATGTTTGATTCAAAAATAAGACAAAGGACTACATGTCTTGTGCATGTATTTGTGTATAAGAGTAGGTATAAAAAATGTACATTTAAAATACAAAAGCAAAACCGATGATCCTCTAATGGTGTCCAAACAAGAAAAACATTATTAATCTTGGTAAGTCTCAGGGTGCTATTTTGCCTTTCTCTAAATTTTTCCTGGAGCTTCTCACTTTTTATATCGCCTGAGATAAAGATTTTGTAAAATAAGCAATACCGTGCAATCACTTTGGATGGGGATGAGGTTAGACCACTGCCTCCAGCTAGCACCTAGTAGCCGAATACTAATAAGCTGCTTTAGGCCAAAATATTCAGTTATTTTTCCATCCTTTACAAAAAATGAATTCCATGCAGTTGCCAAAGTTATGAATGGTCATTATCTCACTTTAATGTTTTTTCCAGAATGGGGTGGGTCTGGGAACTCAGTGACCTGAACATTGCCTTCCATGACACTTCACTAATAGTAAACGTAGGTGCACTTGGGAAATAGTCTCTAAAAATACTAGTCTTTTACAGTATTTCTTGTTCATGCATCAAGAAGACGTTTAGGTTTGGCCTCTAGATGTCATTTATGGTATGTCTGTTTCTCTATGCTCACAGTTACAAACAAACACACTTACATACACATACACACATGCACACTTTTTGTAGACTTGTATGTCATCAGTGATGGCAGTCTAAGGTTGCCTGTCTGTAACCTGCATTGGAACTATTAGTAAACCACTATGTTTGGTGTTATGTGTTTCATTGATACACCAGCATTGTTTGTGCATCTCAAATGTCAAATACTGTGTTGAGCAACAGAAATACAAAGATTAGTAAAACACGAGTTCTCAGATAATCCCTGATACAGTGTGGAGACAGACATGTTAATAGATTAAACTCAATATAAGTTATATAACAATTTGAATTGGGTTTATATAAAAGAAACCCCAAAGTAATAGTGGCGAAAGCACATAAAGGATTTATTCTCTCACCAAAAAAGAAGGCAAGATGTAATCAGTGCAAATGTAGTTCAGGAAGCAGGATCTTTTTCTCTTTCTGCTCTGCCATCCTGAGGGCAACCAGGCCTCTATTCTCAAGATTGTCTCATTTTCAAGATGGCTTCTGGAGTGACAGGAAGGTGGGGGGAAGAGGGGGCCTTCCCAGCTGTGTTAGCTTCTTTTAAATAGCCTTTCCAGAAATCCCACATGACACTTCTGCTTTTATTTCACTAATTACAACTTGTTCGTGTGGCCAATGAGAAATGTATTCTTTTAACTGGATATAATGCTAACTTAAATAAACTTGGAATCCGTTTCTGAGAAAAACAGGAGAAGGAGGATATTGGATGGCAACCAACAATCTCTGCCAATGGAGGTATGAGCAAAAGGCTGAGGAAGCATAGAGCAATAAAGCAGTTAACTCTGTAATCTGGACAGGCTTTTATTGATGAGGACACATTTATTTGGGATTTGAAGGATGAACAGGAGTTTGCCAAATAAAGAATTAGGAAAGAGTGTTCAAGGCAGGAAAGATAGCATGTGCAAAGTGAGCCCATTTCTGTATTTCTATTTATTTTTCTCTCTCTTACTAATAGTAGGTCTTAAAGTAACAGTTTAATTTTTAATTAATCTAACAGTTATTTAAGCTTAACAGATTAAGATATATCAAGAAGGATTATCCTGATACAACTGCAAAAATTTTTCCACTTGGACCAAAATAAGAACGTTTTATCTGATGATAAAGTATTCCACATTTTAAAAATAATTGAGTTAGAATATTTTGGCATCTTAAAGAGGAATTGATACAAAGAAAAGGGAAAAAAAAAAACAATTGTGTCAGGGAGATGTTTGTCTTTTAAACTCTGAAGTTAAACAAAGCCCAGTTAGAACTGACTTGGTTCATATCCTGGGATCCATAAACCCATACTGAGAGTGCTAAGTTGGGAGTCTGGCCAAGTTAGCCTTAAAGTATGTCGCCTCCTATTTAGCTATTCCTAATATGACTATTATTTTGGATCTGTGAAGCTAAATTGTTCTCTTCTTAAAATGGTTTTGGAACCATAAGAAATCTTTAGTATTAGAGAGACATTTTCATGATTATCTCCTTTGGCTCCATTAGAGACATCAGATTCCATTAAAAATTTTCCACAGAAATTTAAATCTTTTCAGAAACCTGAAATTCCTGTAGTTTAAGGAGTAAATGCAGTCACGTTTGAGATGCCTGACAGTGTACCTTTCCATGCCCGCTGCCATCTTGTCCTTCCACGTAGCTGAGGACACTGTCAGGATAAGGCCATCTCTTTTCAACTCCAAGCAACAGTAGTGTCAATAATTCTTTGGATGCTGCCTAAATTAAGACCTCTGTGCTTTCTCAAAGGATTCAACCTTGCTAAGGTAATCAGATGATTTAGTGTTCTGATATTTTTTTTATTTTTGCCAACTTTGGTTTTTGCTTATTGTCTAATCAGCTAGTATCTAGGCATTTCTAAGGGACGTGGTAAACCTCACGGCAACAAATCCCTGCACTTGTTAACTCCAACCCCTCATTCATCCCTCAGCTCAAAAGACCCTTCGTCGGGACAGTCTTCTCTTGCCTTTCTAACCAAATCAAATTCTCCATATTTCATGCTCTCAGAAGACCACGTGTCTGTGTTTTATAGCTATTATCATGATTATAATTTTACATATACTCTGTGTGATGATTTGAGTAATATCTGCCTCTACCACTAGCCTGTAAGTCTCAGAAGGAGGGACCTATGCATGCTTAAATTCACCATCGAATTTTGCTCCTAGCACTGTGCCTGGCCCATAGCAGGTCCTCAGTGAATGTTGCTTAAACAATTAAATGAATTTTTTTTGTAAATAAGGTACTTCTATAATTCCATTTCTTACTGTACTCAGAATATAAGAGGGAATACAGTATTGATCAGCTCGTGTGTGGGTCCATCTACTGATAGGAATTTTGCAAATAATTTTGCTGCAGTTACATATCACACACCAGTGAAGTCTTGAGCCAGCACACAGTTGTCTCTGCCTGGATGCAACCTGGTTGCATTCTGAAGTGGCCTCGCTGCAGCCTCTGCACAGGTGGAGGTGAACTGCTGTTTGACCACAGGCAACACACAGGGATGGAACCTACCTGCCTTTGCTCCCCATTGGGGAACTCAGCACCGTGTTTTCCTGACATCTTTGCATTTCAAAAAATGTACAATTATTGAGGGGTTGCCTCTTTGTCATCTGTTTTAAAAAGCTGTTCATTTGCTTTTAATGAAAAAATACACATTGCCACATTTTAAAAATAAAGTACATTTATAACATAATGCTAAATAATTGTCTGTTTTAAACCTTTGCCTAAACATGTGTTTGCAATTATTAATAAAAGAAATAGAAAAAATCAAGCCCCAAGTCTCAAAGAAAGGTCACATTAGCAACCAGATTTTGACAGGCAGGACGAATTGTGGGGATGTTGTGGAGATAAGCCCCTTGAAAATGTCACTACCATTCTCGTTTTGTCAAAGACAGTAATCGAAATAGTTCAGGAGTGGAATAAGTCTTTTGGTGTCAGCTCTAACGAGAACTATAAGATGTACAGCCGAGTATATATTAGATTTGAATTTTTTAAATTCAGACATTGGAAAGGAAAAAGTAAAGATATAAATAAGATTGCCCACATACTTTTTAAAAACTTGTGATTTTTGTTAAGCCTGATTTGGATGAGGCATTAATGTTTTGCTGGAAGTATTTAGAATTTGGCTGCTTATTAGCTAAGTGACCTAGGGCAAGATTCATGGCCTCAACTATAAAATGGGGGTATCTTTCATGATTGTTTTCAGAATGAATGAGATATTTATAATATATTGTGCCTGGTCCAGAACAGGGCAAGGCACATAGCAGGGCCTCTGTGTTGGTAATCTCTGCTGCCCTCACGCCAACCCTCCTCCTCCTACGCACACACATACACTAAGGTTGTTTCTGTCTGCTGATTCCCTTTCTCTTTTCTTAGCTGGAGTGCAAGCTAGAAAAGGAAGTATTTTCATTATCATTCAGCAAATATTTGTTGAGGGCTTATAATTTACCAAGCACTGTGCAAGTTGCTTGGAATATATCAATGAACCCAACATGCAAATTCCCCGCCCTCATGCAGCTTACATTCTAAGGAACATATGGAACATGGGGAGTATTCATAAAATGTTTCCTGCTACCGTTACCTTAAGGTTGTATTTTTTGTCATTTGGGTGAATCATAATTATTGACAGTGGAAATTATTATTGAATTAAAGTTCTATAACATCAGTAATTTAGGATCTTCTCTCCCTCACCTTCTCCTCATCCTTCCCTATTCCTTTTCCACCATTCTCTCTCATTCTCTCTCTTTAACCCTTCTTTCTGTTTATGTATTTGAACTATAAAAACATTTTTTGGTGGGGCACGGTGGCTCACACCTGTAATCCTAGCATTCTGGGAGGCCGAGGCAGGAGGATCACTTGAGCTCAGGAATTCGAGACCAGCCTGAGCAAGAGCGAGACCCCGCCTCTACTAAAAATAGGAAAATTAGCTGGGCGTGGTGGCGTACGCCTGTAGTCCCAGCTACTCGGGAGGCTGAGGCAGGAGGATCGCTTGAGCCCAGGAGTTTGAGGTTGCTGTAAGCTAGGTTGATGCCACAGCACTCTACTCAGGGCAACAGAGTGAGACTCTGCCTCAAAAAAAAAAACAAAAACAAAAACAAAAAGCAAAAAAACCCACCACATTTTTACCTATGCTACATTTTTTTCTTTCTTAGCTTGGTTCAAATTCCATTTGAATTTAGCCCTCTTCGTGGAAAGTATGTTTTGTGCCCCTCAGGGATGAAGGGAGGGTTACTTGGTGGTGATTGGCCTCACAGTGCATCTGTCCATCCATAGGTGCCAGTTGAATTACTCATCTTTCTTTCTTGTTAGATTGTTGGCTGTGATCACCAGCTGGGAAGCACCGTCAAGGAAGATAACTGTGGGGTCTGCAACGGAGATGGGTCCACCTGCCGGCTGGTCCGAGGGCAGTATAAATCCCAGCTCTCCGCAACCAAATGTAAGATACTACAGAGATGGGGCAATCTGTGGATTTGTTGACTTGTTATCCTCCCTTGGCTTAGCTCTGGCTCCCCTGAGCAGCCAGGGAACAACACCTCCACCAAAATGAAGACAAACCTGGAAATGCAGAAAGCTTCATGTTCCTGCTTGTGGGTTAGCTTAGATGGGACGAGTCAGATCACCAGCTGCAATACCAAAGGAGAAACCTTTCCTTCTGAGGCACAGCAGGAGTGAACAAGTCTAGAGGCACTCCCCATGCAAGCCTGGGCTTTGCTGCCCACCATGAGGACGGACTGCATCCCAGCTCCTGCCTGATGGGTTGTGATATGCCTTGTGGGATATAGCAGGGAGAGTGGAATGGTCAGCACAAATTCACTCCTATCGCTGTGAAATCATGTGGTTTTCATTTACAAAGTGGTCTTTGGTCTGTTCTGACTGACACAGGTGCCTTCAGAATTAATATAGGGCAGTAAATATGTGAAGGTTTTTATTGACCTTTGCGTCCTGATCTCTCTATACCAGCAAAAAAAAAAAAAAAAAAAGAGTGTGTTATTAATACATGTACTTTTGGGAACATCACATGATCATCTCATTTAAACCTCATGAGCAAAGTGCTGTTAATCCCCACGTTATGGATGAGATAACTGAGGCTTAGCCAGGTTGTGTGACTTGCTCAGAGTCACACAGCTCTAAAGTAATAGAGCCAAGATTTGAGCTCAGAGTCTGATTCCAGAGCCTAAGCACTTACTCGTTCCTCTGGACTGTCTCCCAGCCCGGCTGGCAGTCTCTGTGACGGGACATTTAGCAAGCAGACAGATGCATCAAGGCAAGGCGCCTCGGATGTCTGTCCAGTCGGGTCCCGCTAGGGTAGGTAGTATAAGTTCTCGTGATATCTAAGCCAACACTGCAGTCCTTAATCTGTTTCATTGTACAATACACTATCCTCTATGACAATCACTGTTCTAGGCACTGCAGCGGATACATGTGAAAATGAGATAGCCCTTGTACTCAAGGACACGCATTTTTAGAATTATTTTGGCCTTGCTTGGCATATTGTCTCCAGATTTTGCTGTTACCCAGAATCCTTCAACAGATCCTTGATTGAGTATCTCTTCTTACATGTCTCCTTGGCTTGGGAAATGAGAATGAATATCTTTACTGAGAGTGGGTTTTGTTCTCTTTACTTGTTGACTAGCTGGAGGAAAACAAGTGATGTATGGGGAGGGGGTTGTGGCTTTAAATGGTCAAGAAGAAAGGCAGATGTGGTCGCTCTGGTGTGCCCTGGAGAACTACTCGGAGAAGTCATGAAAAGGCAGCTTGCCAAAGGACAAGGCTCGAGGGAAGGAGAGGGGGCAGGAAGAAACATTAGGGACTTTTAAACACATGAAAAATTGGAGGTGCCAGTTTAGGGAACTCTCTACATTCTAACTCCCCTGGAGGCAGTGAAAAATGTGATTCTGCAAAAAATAAAAAATAAAAAAGTTAAAAGACTCTGGCAGATAGAATGAAGGATGAGGTAACTTAGACACTGACATAGTACATTCAGGCCAGATTTTTCACTGTTCATGTGTGTTGGTAGCTTCTTTTATAAGATGAAAAATTAAAGAACTTAGAAGATAGAAACCAGAAATGGACAGAGGCATAATTCTTTGGTAAATCTCTGAAATCATGGTTGAATATCTGAAAAAATTTACATTTAAAAGATCACTCTTAACAGAACTCTTCAAGGAATGCTGAAAAAGTTAAAATCTTTCTAATTATTTCTGTCCCGTAATTGAATCAGTGCTCATTATCTAGGAATTGCTAGTAGGCATGGGAGAGGATGCCATGCATTTGCGCAGTAACTGCTGTGCAGTGACTTCTGAGAGCACGTTTAGAGTGGCGGAGACCTCTTTTTATTCTCAAGCCCCCGTCTTCTTGTTCTTATAGAGGAGCCAGAGCGTTCTGCTCAGGCAGACATTCCCCTTACCCTCCTATTGGCGTGTGACTAGTGACCTCCGGGGCCCAGTCATGGGAACAAAGGTAGAGAAGCTCTGAAGGAACAAACTGAAGCGAATAGAGAGCATATGTCATCTCCAGGCCTGCAAATAAATATCTCAATGGAAAGTGCTCTATTCAAGACCGACAGTGGGTAAATTGTGTATTATAATACACAACCTGATGATTATACATAATGACAATATGCAATTGATTCGTTTACCTTAGTGCTGATGATGCCTCCTGACAAGATGATTTATATCAATAAAGCCCAGCATATGCATACACCTCACCACAATCTATAGCAGATGCTGAACAAACTGCCTCGCTTATGTTTTCTCCACCCTAGAAGAATCTTCCATCCTATATTTACAGACTGCGAGGCGACCAACTGGCAGGGAAGATTAGGCTGCTCTGCGAGGCCTGGTGCACTGGCCAGGTGAGCAGTTCTCCACCCCTGGAGGAGTTCTGCCAAATCTCTCCCCCGTGTTCTGCCAAAATGCACCGTAAGCTAGCCACATGCTCTTTTCGAACTCCTAGCACTCAGATTCCCCACATTGAACTCATTTTCTTTCTGAACTTATATCCAAGTTTTTTTCCTCTATGTTATCAAGCCTCAAGGGAACAGAGAAAAGACAGGGGGGTGCAGAAAGACCATGGTAGAATGTGCCAGAAGGAAAAAGAAGTCAGAAAAATTTATCAAATGGCTGCCATTTGCTGGTAAATTTTTAAAAACCCATTTTTTTTAATTAAAAGGCCTTATAATTGCCTAACAAATACAGACAATGGAAATAGAGCAAGATCAAGGCACTCTTTTTCTGTTTTTAAAGGAAAAGACTGCCCATTGAGAGCATTCAGTCTTTCCGTTTTTTCTTGTCACTTCTTGACTTCTGCAACCCAATGAAGAGTCAGATATAGCTAACATTACCTTGCTTTTGATTCTTGAAATTTAGACTTATTTTCTGGAAAGTTTTATTGCCTTGTACTATATTATGTATTTTCCAAGTATACTGAGAATATTCTTAGACCTAAAGCCAGCCTGTTGGTTATCCATTTGGTATCTCCAGCTATGCAGATCTCTCATATGTTCCTGCATGTTTTGAAATCACCTGGGTATCCTCAAGCTCTCTCCCTGCCTCCAAGAGAAGCAAGGGCAAGATAAACTAATTTATGTCAAGATAAGATAAAGTTCCTAATACTTAAGGATGTGCTTCTGAGACTGTGGCTTGTGCTGATATATAATGGATATGGGAAAACATATTCCCGAACTATCATTCCGGCTCAAAGATTTTGAAGTATAGTATGTTTATAATAAAACACAGGCCTCTATATTATAAAGTGCAAAGTACATATGGGTTTTTTAAGGAAAGCACAAAACATTAAAGAAATTCTTACCAAGCCCCTGGCTGCTTCAGGCTATACTCACAAGCCACTCAAGGCTATATATATGCATTCATTCAACAACAAATAGTTATTGGGCACCTGCTATGTCCTGAGAAACTTTTCTAAGTGCTGGAAACACAGCAAAGAGCAAAACAGACAAAATCCATTTTTTTCTCATGGGGCTCACTTACTAGTGTGAGGGACAGACAGACAAACAAATAACTAAATAAAATGTATATATGTCATATGGTGATAGAAGCCATGGAAAAAATAAATCAGGGAAGAAGAACAGGAAATGGGTGTGGACTGGCAGCCAAGGGTGTTGGAGGGGAGTTGCAATTTTCATTAGATTAGTAAGGAGAAGACTCACTGAGAACATGGCATTTGAGCAAGAATCTGAGGGAGGAAAGAAAGGGCACCATGCAAAAGTTAGGGGTAAGAGAATTCCAGAAAGAAAGAAAAGCAAGTGCAAAGGTCCTGAGGTATTTGCATTTGTGACACATTTCAGGAAGATGAAAGAAGCCAGTGTGACCAAAGCAAAGTGAGTTTCAGAAAGACTAGAGGGAAGGAGGAAGTCAGGAATGTTGAGAGGCAGGGTAAAGAATGGAACGGATGTTGTAGCGTTTTGTAAGGACTTTGGATCTTAGTCTGAATAAGATGAGAAGTCATTAGAGGATTTTGAGTAGAGGAATAACTTGATCTGATTTACTTTTTAAAAGGATCACTCTGTCCACTATACTAAGAACAGACAGCAGTGGGGACACTATTACACAGTAAGCCAGGACAGGGATGATGATGGCTTGGACTGCACCAGTAGCTGTGGACATGATGAGAAGTAGTCAGATTATGGATATACTATACCTGCATTTCTTTGAGTCTAAGACATCATTGATCAAAAGATGCACCATTATCTTATGTGTCACTAAGAAAGAAAAAAAGCTGCCATTGAAACTAAGAAACCATGACACAGTGCTTTCTGATCACTTAGGGTTTTACTTCATGGTTCTTAGAAGATCTATTTTATATTTAGACATATTTTATCATATATTGCTCTTGTGCATACAAATAAAGGAAAATAAAGCTGAAATCAATTGATAAATAAAACCAAAATACAACTTTTTCTCAAACTTCAACTCTTTTTAAATCATTTTTTACTCAATTCGTTTCTGCACATCCTCAGGAGCCCTAGTAATACAGCATTTTAAAAAGAACCCATGCAATACACTGGGAAAAGAATCTCTTTTCAATAAATTGTGCTGGGAAAACTGGATAGCCACATGCAGAAGATTGAAACTGGACCCCCACCTCTCACCTCTCACAAAAATCAATTCAAGATGGATAACAGACTTAAACCTAAGGCATGAAACTTTAAGAACTCTAAATGAAGATGTTGGGAAGACCCTTTCAGACATCGGCCTAGGCAAGGAATTCTTGAAGAAGAACCCCAAAGCAATCGCCGCAGCAACAAAAATAAATAAGTGGGATCTAATCAAATTAAAAAGCTTCTGCACTGCCAAGGAAACTATCACTAGAGTGAATAGACAGCCCACAGAATGGGAAAAAATATTTGCACTCTACA
>RJWJ010017536.1:0-32851 GCA_004363605.1 Indri indri
TAAGTATTTCTACATGTAGCCATCTATATTTATATTGTATTAAGGTGAACGACTTCATACTGATGTCTCCAACTCTAACTCATTATCACATGAGTCACTTTAGCCTTCTCCCCTGTTTGTAACTTCCCACTCCAACAATGAGAAATATGGATCCCACCAGACATTACTGTAATAGTTTCTTATTGCTGCTGTAAACAAATTATCATAAATGTAGTGGCTTAAACCAACATAAATTTATTATCTAACAGTTCTGTAGATAAGAGATATGATACAGTCTCACTGGAATAAAATTAAAGTGTCAACGGGCTGCTATGTCCTATCTGAAGGCTTCAACAATAGAAATCTATTTCCTTGCCTTTTCCAGCTTCTAAAATCTACCCAGTGTAGATTTTAGAAGATTTTAGTAGATTTTATTTTTATTTATTTTTATTTTTTTTTTGAGACAGAGTCTCACTCTCTTGCCTGGGGCAAGTGCCGTGGCGTCAGCCTAGCTCACAACAACCTCAAACTCCTGGGCTCGAGCAATCCTACTATCTCAGCCTCCCGAGTAGCTGGGACTACAGGCATGCGCCACCATACCCGGCTAATTTTTTTTTTCTATATATATTTTTAGCTGTCCAATTAATTTCTTTCTATTTTTGGTAGAGACGGGGTCTTGCTCTTGCTCAGGCTGGTCTCGAACTCCTGAGCTCAGAACGATCTGCCGGTCTCGGCCTCCCAGAGTGCTAGGATTACAGGCGTGAGCCACCGCGCCCGGCGATTTTAGTAGATTTTAGATCTGAATGTTTATAACAGCTTTATTATAATCATCTAAAATTAGAAGCCCCTATAAACATTTGAATGTAGAAATTATTTTTTGAATTGGTTGGATAAGTACCTAGGAACACAATTGCTGGATAGTAAATTAAGACTGTGTTTAGTTTTCTAAGAAAGTAACAAATTGTCTTCCTAAGTGCTGCATTATTTTGCATTTCCACCAACTATGAATTAGCATTCCTGTTAATCCACATCCTTACAAGCAGTTGATATCGTCAGTTATTGTTTTAAATTTTAGCCATTCTAATAGTTATGAAATTGTATATTATTGTTTTAATTTACAGTTCACTAATGACACTGTTGAACATATTTTTCACTTACTTGTTTAGTTATCAAGTGTTCTCACCAAGTTAAGGATGTTCATCTCTATTCCTAGTTGCAGAGAGTTTTTATCATGAATAGATGTTGGATTTTGTCAATTGTTTTTCCTGAGATAATTGATACGATTATATGATTTTCCTTCATTGGTCTGTTGATACACTCGGTTACATTGATTGATTTTTGAATGCTGAAAAAACCTTATTTATGTGGAATAAATCCCACTTGGTTGTTGTGTATAATTTTTTCAAATACTATTGGATTTGACTAGCTAATATTTTGTTGAGGATTTTTGCAGTTATATTCATGAGAGTTATTAACCTGTAGTTTTCCTTTCTTGTATTGTCTTTTTCTGGTTTTAGTGCTTAGATATGAGGTGCTGGCCTCACAGAATGATTTAGGAAGTGTTAAGTGTTTTTTCTGCTTCTGTTTTCTGGAACAGATTTTGGTGAATTGGTGTGATTTTTTTTTTTTATTGTTTGTTATTATAGGGGTACAGATGTTTAGGTTACGTATGTCGCCCTTGCCCCTCCTTCCCCCCAAGTCCCAGTTTCAAGCGTGTCCATCTCTCGGGTTGTGTGCATTGCACTCTTTGTGTATGCATATAACCGTCCCCTCCTCCCTTTTTTTTCTTATTGGTTTAGTAGAATTCACTGGTGAAACCATCTGGATTTGATGATTTCTTTTTTGGAAGAATATCAATTATTGATTCAATTTCTTTAATAGATATAAGGCTATTCAGATTGCATATTTTTCCTTGTGTGAGTATTGATAGTTTATGTCACTCAAGGAATTATTTCCTTTCATCTACATTATCAGTTTTGTGTACATAGTGTTGTTATTTGTACTTTTATGCTAGATATTTGTTTTGTTTTAACTTGTTTTTTTTTTAATAGAATGGCATAAAGACCTGAATAGTGTAGTGACTTTAGGTAGTTCATTTAAGAATTTATATTGATTGCCAAATGTCAATCAATCACTGTTCTGAGAGATGTTGGTGACACAAATTAATCTCTGTATAAGCAGACATAATGTCTGACTTTTCAAACTCTACAGAACCAAATGTTTAGCACAATTCCTAAAAATAAGATCTATGCAATATATATTTGCAGGTTTAAAAATGACATAATAAATTGTTTATTTGACAGTCCCTGCTTTTGAGAGCTTAGAGTTTTGTACTTAAATTCTAGTAAATTCTAGACTAGTTATAAACACCTTTTTCTTCAAAAATGCATCTTCCTGGGAATTTTTACTGATTTAAATAGACTCATTAATATGTGAAAACCATAAACTGGGTCAAACGTTGGTGTATTATTTGTTAAAAAAAGACTAAAAAATTAATCAAACATTTGCTATTATAGTTTAAGATATTGCAGTCTCTGAAATAAGCATGCAACAAACTTTGCTATATAGAAAATCACATTGAAAGCCGAATTGGTATACAAAACTTTCTAACTTTGACTAATATATTTTTCATATTAGGAATATTTTTCTGCTGTATATGAATAGACCTTTCCCAGAAAGAAAAAAAAAATTATGGTATATTTCTCCACAATGGGCAAGATATCCTTCTGTCCCTCCAATAGTTTCAGTGAAGAAGAAGGGCATATAAATGTATAAGTAACAACATCAACAAAAAGAAACCAAAGTTAAGTCATTAAGTTTGAATTGAAATGCAATTGAGAAGAGTGGAGAAAAACAATTAAAATAGTAAGGTACTTCAGTAATTTGAAGATTAGAAATGTTGAATTTTGAACAACCTGACATTCAGATTTTGCCTTTAATTTTACACTTTCTAAGAGAAACTACAACCTGTTAAGAAATAAGAATTTTAGAGTAAAATATGTAACAAAAGTAAAGAAAGAGTTTATTAAAAAAATCTCTTTATACTTAAGCATTTGATAAATTAGATACAAATTTTAGTAATTAGTGGTTAAAGCTGCTGTTGCAGTTCTTCTTTATAGTATCAACCAGATATTTTAACTGTATTATTTATAACAAAACATAGACTTTTTTTTAAAGAAGTTGAAAGTGACTATAGAAATAATCCAAAATGACTGGGTCTTCTAAGCAACTAATAAAATTAAAGTTCGTTTGTTGGGGAGAAATAACTTATTTTCAGCCACACAATGGCAGAGTTAAGGCTTAGATGTGATATCTCCAGGCTGCTAGCTAAACATGTTTTTCTCTATCATTAACCACTTCATGGGAGCACAGTATCATTTCTAAAACCATTTAAATCAGATGGAAATAGCCTTTTACCCTCTGAATTTTTAGGCCTAAAAATGAATTATTTGTGAATCATTAAAAGTCTAGAGAATATTTTCCTAGGTCTAGGCTCTGTAGTTAGAACTTACTTCCTGAAGAATATTCTGCAGTGTGGAAGTAATCAAAACAGCATGGTACTGGCACAAAAACAGACACATAGACCAATGAAACAGAACATAGAACCCCAAAATAAATCCATGTATTTACAGCCAAGTCATTTTTTACAAAGGCACCAAGAACATGCATTGGGGAAAGGACAATCTTTTTAATAAATGTCCTGGGAAAACTGGATAGCCATATGCAGAAGAATGAAACTAGACCCCCATCCTTCACCATATACAAAAATAAACTAAAAATAGATTAAAGACTTACATGTAAGTCTGGAAACTATGAAATTTACTAGATGAAAACACTGGGGAAACACTATAAGATATTTGGGCAAAAATTTTTGGGGAAAGACCTCAAAAACACATGCAACCAAAGTAAACATAGGCAAAGGGAATTGCATCAAGCAAAAAAAAAATTCACACAAAGGAAACAATTAACAAAATGAAGAAACAACCTACAGAATGAGATAAAATGTTTTCAAAGTATTCATCCAACAAGGGATTAATAACCAGAATATATAAGGAACTAAAACAACTCAGTTGCAAAAAACAAATAATCCAGATAAAAATAAGCAAAAGACCCAAATAGATATTTCTCAAAAGAAGACATACAAATGGCCGACAGGTATATGAAAAAATGCTCAGTATCACTAATCATCAGAGAAATGCAAGTCAAAACCACAATTAGATATCATCTAACGCCAGTTAGAATGGCTATTATCAAAAAGACAAAAAGTAAATGCTGGTGAAGATGCAAAGAAAAGGGAATGCTCATACACTGTTGGTGGGAATGTAAATTAGTACAACCATTATGAAAAACAGCATGAAGTTTCCTTGAAAAACTAAACATGGAACTACCATATGATCCAGCAATCCCACTGCTGAACAGTGAGATTTCTTTCCAACAGAAAGAAAATAAGTATATTGAAGAGATATGCACTTCGATGTTTCTGGTAGCATTATTCACAATAGCCAAGATATGGAATCAAATTAAGATATGGATAAAGAAATGTGGTATATATACACAATGGAGTATCATTCACCAATAAAAAAGAATGAAATCCATCATTTGCAGCAACATGGAGGTCATTATGTTGAGTGAAATAAACCTGGCACAGAAAGACAAACATTGCATGTTCCTCCTATTCCTATGTGGGAGCTATAAAAGTGAATTCCATGGAGGTGAGGAGGAGTCGGTGGTTACCAAAGGCTTGAAAAGAAATGGAGGAGGGAAGAGGAAGAGAATTTGGTTAAGGGGTGCAAAAATGTAGTTATATAGAAAGAGTAAGTTCTAGTATACAATAATATAATAGAAAAACTATAGTTAATTATAGTTAATAATTTACTATATATTTCAAAATAGCTAGAAGAGAAGAATTGCAATGTTCTCAGCATGAAGAATAGATAAATATTTGAGGTGATGAGTATTCCAATTATCCTGATTTGTTCATTACATATTATACACAGGCATCAAAATATAATTTGTACTCCAAAAATGTATAAAACTATGACATATCAATAAAAATACAAAACAAAACATAACAAAAATATGTTTGATTTTCTTCTACAGAAATTAATAAGAAATAAGACTAAGGTCTTATTCTTATTTTCTTTTCTTATTTTTGATGTCATGTAAAAAGTACAAGAAATTTTCTTCTCAACTTGAAGTTCCCACTCACCAGCTCATCCATTTTACAGTATGAGCTGACACATATTTAAGCAACATGTTCAAGGTATTGTGCTGCTGCTGACGTTTATAAGTGTGGGTTGATTGGGAAAAGTCATAATTCAGCTTCCTCTGAAAATCACCTATCAAGATGCAAACATCTAAGCCTTTTCCCTCAGGGAACTCATCTAAATTCCATCTTTTGCTTGTCATTTTTCCTCAGCTCCTGGCATTAAAATATATAGTATCTATTGATCATTCTGTCATAGTTTTAGAGTGCTTTTGCAACTGGAAATCTGTGAACGTAATTTTCCAATTTGGATTATTTTGAAAAAAGTCCTCACTCAGCTTTGCTAGATGTACATAGAACTTACCTTTAAAAGGAGACCCAACCTTCTAATAAGTAAAGTAGGTGGATTAGGGGTCATTCACTTGGCACAATTTATAGAGTTCTTGAAAGTCTCACTTTCCCCAACCAATATTGCAGTTTACTAGAGCCTGGAATTTAATTCCTAGAGTTCCAAATTTTTAGGTTTTGTAGATAAGACTTTATAAACAGTGCTTATGGGAGAAATAACAGAATAACTGATGGCCATTTATCTTTTATAGAAACATAAAAATTCCTTTCCAGAAAGAAAATTTTTAAAGGAAAAAAGGATGAGAAACTAAAAAGACTCTGAGACTAGAGGACGGAATGGAAAAAATGGTATCCCCAAGGATAGAGAGAAGAAATGGTTCTAGAATATTGCAATGTTACCAAGTTTACCTACTTCACAGATTTGATTTATACTAACCTCAGAAGAGAGCTATTTCCCTCGAAGTGGGCCACTTTCTCTGAAGGCCTATATTAATAAAATTTTTTTGGAATTGTAAAGGTATCTGTTTTAAGAAAAGAGTCATTTTAAGATGTTATTTTCTGGTTTAATTAGCCAGCTGGAAGAGAAATGATCTTTAGCTAATGCTTAAACTTTCAGGTTGAATGTGTCCTTAAGGAAAGCACAAACACTCTTAATGACAGATTCAAGGCTAGGTCCCATTCAGCCAATGATAAGGAAACAAACAAACACAACTTGAAATTATATTCTATTTTATAATAGCATTTAGCATCACGAGAAAAATTCTGCAGAACAATTTTCTCTTACGTTTGTCTGGCTACTTGTTTAGGATCCTGTCAGGCTGCTATGACAAAATATTATAAACTGGGTAGTGTATAAACAGCAGGGATTTATTTCTCATAGTTCTGCAGGATGAGAAGTCCATCAAGGCATTGGCAGGTTCACTGTCTGGTGACGGCCTGCTTTTCTGACCACGCCTTCTTGCAGTGTTCTCAGGTTGATGCAAGGGGCAAACAAGCTCCCTCAGGCCTCTTTTATAAGGGCAGCAATCCCATCTCTGAGGTCTCTACACTCATGATCTAATCGCTTCCCAAAGGCCCTACCTCTAAATACCACCACGTTGGGGTTTAAGACTTTAACACACGAATTTTGAGGGTATTCAAACATTCAGATTATAACAGGTGCCAATTCTGATTATGAATTATCACATGGAGTTGGGGTTGCTCTGTTCTTTGACTGCTAAACTCAGCTAAACTTTAGTTAACCATTTCATAACCCTATCTGTCAGTAACAAGATGGAATAATTAAAAATAATGGATTAAAAAACATAAACTAATAAATAAAATGGGGCCCTGCACACCTAAATTTTTTTGTTGGATTACAGCTAATTGGATGACTTTGAAAAAGTCTTTCAACCTTTCTAGATCTCATTTGTCCTCTCAAGTAAAATAATAGGGTTGCTCTCAATGATCTCTATAGTTAGGGTGACATATATCATCCAAGGCAGAACTCTTTCGAGAGCAAAGGAGGCAGTATTAATAATTATACCTAAAACACATGTACAAACCAGGAATGCCTCAGGAAAACTAGTATATATGACCATCCTACCTAAAATTGAGAGAAACCTCTTGGAAGTTCTTATCAGTGCCATGTCCTAGGAACTTCCCACGTCCTTCTCATAACAATGATGTGCACTCAGCAGCCATTCTCTAAAATGTCACTCTTACATCTAGCCATAATTGAGTGCTTGAGTGGTAAACATTTGAACCAAGCCAAACACATTATAGTTCTTCACCCAGGAATCTAGAATTGGAAGTTAAACCTTATAGTTTCAGTTGCCTGTTAACTTTAAAGGAGAAGATTTAACACTGTAAGTAAGTATTCGGAAACCAAAAAAGTCATTCTGCAGTGTGACAGCAGAACGAAGCAGATAGAACATTCATCACTGTCACATTTACTCAGCACAGTGGCCATCATAAAATAGGAACTCAGTTAAACTCTTTTAAATGAGTACTCTGTTTATTAGCCGATAATTAAATAGTGTTTGACAGATCTCAAACCCTATTTTCACTCTTTGATCATTACTAGTAATCCAGAATGTATAATCTATTTCCAATAAGGATTCAAGGTGACTGATATTATTAACATATCTATTAATTGAAAGCAAAATAAAAAAAAAATTAAAGTGCCAGTGAGCCTCTTGGTGGTAGAGAAATGAATCAGGAGTTTTGTTTCAATGACTTGTGGATTTTAAGCATTAAATATTCTAATTTTTTTTTCTAGTGATAGAAGGGATAAGAGAGGCATTTGATGCAACAGAAAACAAGTCTCGGAGGGAGATTTATTCAACAGTGTTGAGAGGGCATCAGATCTGAGGGGAAGGCACTCAGCCTTGGAAAGAAAGAAAACACGGACAGCCATGGGAACCTCAGCAGAGGAGTTCATGGATCTTCTCCCTAGGACACTGCTATTAACATTTCTCAGTGAGTCCAGTCCCTGTGGCTCATTTTTCAAGTTTTATTTCCTGGAAGGTATGGGATTGACCCAACCTTGTTCAGTTGCTTCTATCACTAGGGAGAGAAGAATCATGTATCACAGATATGACCATTAAAGGATTTGTTGCGAAGCAAGTAGCCATCCAAATATGTGTTCCAAACACAATGTTGCATTTCAAATTTTAAAAAATCAAAATATGGGGGGAATTGGACATCTTAAAGACAAGTATCTTAGTTTGAGTTTCCCCAGGCACTGACTCTGAGAAAAGTATCTTGAGTATAAGAAATGTATTCAGAAGATAATCCCTGAAAATGCCAGTAAAGAAGTGTGAAAGTGTAACAGCAAAGGAAAGGAGGCCAAAAAAGAGTGAATCCTGTGAGCAAATAGATGTCACTATCACTGAAAGGCTCTGAGGAATGAGGTAGAACCTGCACCAACTCCTGCGAGTTATCAATTGAGCCACACTGCTGGGGAGCATTTGTTCCCTTGCACTCTCCTCATGGTACAAGGAAAGGGAATATCAAAAGTCAGTGAAAATGGCTTGGGTAAAAGCATATTGTGCAGTCAGTTTCCTGAGGTCAAGAAGATGGTAAATGGCTGAGGGAGAAACTATTGCTGCAACAGGAATAGCATGTGCCAGGTCAAGAAAATGTAACAATTCATACATACTATTTTCTGATAAACTAATATAGTTACAGGGTTTGTAATTGCAACAGGAATGGAGAATTAATGTCATTAGGCAAACTCTTACAAACATTAAATTTTTAAAAGACAAATTTACATATCTTTTGAACTGTTGAGCAATGGGGTAATTAATGGTTTTAATATTTTGATAAATGAGATCTCCTTTGAGACCTTTAAGAATGATCTAGTGGCAAATATACAAATGTGAGAAAATTTAGAAAGAAGGTTTCATTATGCAAAACATGGTTTTCGGTAAGCAAATTATATTCTATCCTAAGAAAGCTGTTTCGAAGTTGGGATTTTTATTTATGTTCCTTTTATATTTCTTTTATTTGTCTTATGTGCCAGGAATGCCTGTATTTTCTCATTATGGAGAGACAATTTCCAAAACACTATCTGAGGACGAACACATGGGACAGTTTGGAACTATTCCCATAGTTACTGACTCTACATTCGCTGCTGGACAGTCTAATGTATCAGGACTGAGGTTGGGGAAGTTAATGGATTCCTGTAGGGCAATGTTACTGACTGGTCTGTCTGGTTCATCTGACAAGGAAAGCGTCACTCAAGAAGAAGTCATGCAGATGCAGAAAATATTATCCATTGCCTGATTTGGGTATTGCATTATATATGGATAAATCAATGATAGAAAGGTAATATTTGGAAGCTAAGCACTGAAGAAACAATTGCTGATCAGTGAACTGGTGGTCATTGTGGATTCTGCAAAGGAGTGAAAATCCAATCAAGCGAGAATTGAGTAAAGATAATATTTCATTATGGTGTTTGGTTGCAATAATCAAATTAGCATAAATCTATGCATAAGTTGTATACATTGATCATTTTCCTTTGAAGATTTTACAACAGATAATTAAATATCTTTCACTTATGCAAACAGTCAAAACAATTAAAGAACATTTTCCAAATTAACTATTGGTACTTAAGAATATCCCTTACTGGTTTCTGTAAGTCAGTTTATTGAAATGGGGGAAGCGCCATATCACTAAATGGAAACACAATTATTTTTAAAATTTTCCTTAATTCATTTATAAATTTGCAATAATGTCAAAATCACAATCAGATTTTTAATCTAAATAATTTTAATTTAAAAAGATCAATATGCAAAAATAAATTAGAAAATTCTGGCAAGAATTGGGAGAAAGAGCAGTAGCTATGCAAAAATAACCTAAATATTGTGATATTGGCGCATAACAACATAGCCAGGCAAGTAGGAGAGCATATTTAGTATCTGTGTGCTGTGTGTGTATGTACATGTGTGTGTGTATGTATGTATGATAAATGAAAAAGTTAGAAAAGTTAGATTATGCTTTGGAACAGTTTGTAAAAAATAAAGTTAGATCCTTTCCTCAGATATTTTATTCAAAGAAAATATATGTGGTTCAATGAGTAAAACATGAAAATAAATTTATGAAGGTCTTATAATGAGATATATCAGCATAAAGCAATCTACAGATTCAGTTCAATGTCTGTCAAAATACCAGTGTCATTTTTCACAGAATTAGAGAAAACAATCCTAATTTGCACATGGAACCAGGAAAGAGTCTGCATAGTCAAAGCAATCCTAAGCAAAAAGAACAAAGCTGGAGATATCATATTATCTGACCTCAAATTATATTATAAGATGATAGTAACCCAAAGAGCATGGTACTGGTATAAAAATAGACACATAGATCAATGGAACAGGATAGAGAACCCAGAAATAAAGCACCATATCTATAGCCAACTGATGCTTGACAAATTTGACAAAAATACTCACTGGGGAAAGGACACCCTTTTCAATAAATGGTGCTGGGAAAAGTGTATTGTCATAAACAGAAGAATGAAACTAGACCCCTATCTTTCACCATGTCCAAAAATCAACTCAAGTTGGAGCAGACTTAAATAGAAGAGCTAAAACTATAAAAATACTAGGGAAATAGGGAAAATAACTTTATTTTGTAAAGTTTTGCTTTCCTGCGTGTTTTCTACAATTGCTTCTGCCATAAGCCAATAGCAAGGTATCTTTATTTTAGGAGATTGGATTGTGGAGGCTTCGAAATCCAGAAAAAGGGAACTGGTTATCAGTTTATTATCAGACTGCTTCTTCGTTTATCATCAGACTCCATGGAAAGGAGAAGATATATAATGAAGGTAGTTTGCAGAAAAAAAAAGGTGTTTTGGCAGTGATTTGGAAGATGGTTTGCCATGAAGAGAATCAGAAAAAAGGAGGTAACATAGGAGAGTGGCTCAGAGTGATGGAGGTGAGAATTGAAGGCAGTAATTGTCAGAGAAAGAAGGAAAGTTGTCCAAAAAGAAAATATCTATATGAATTACTTGAAGATATAGGATATATGAGGGAAATCAATTAATACTAAAAATGACTATAATTGTAAAGTATAGATTTAGAATTTGTCAGTAAATTGATGACATTAATGAGGATAGGCATTATTCTGGAATGAACATGTTCCTTCTTAAATAGGTCCAAAAGTATAGAGATAAAGTACATCAAAGTTTTGGGTGAACCGAACCAAACAGATATTAGAAACAACCATTTTTTTTTTCTTTACATACAGAGTTTTCTAAGAACATAGGCCTAAAATTATAAAGATAGAATGGCTTGGCTTCTACATTTCCCCCATGTACAAAAATGCTGATGTTCATATTTTTAAATATAATTTGAAACAAAGACTGACATAAAGCTCCAAATACTTAACAAGAAAATTTACTTAAGGGATTTTTTGAGACATTCTATTTTTATTAAATGAGCAATGTTTAATTAGTAATTTTTAAAGCAATCTGGTTTTTAAGATATTAGGGATCCAACTCCACTGAAGTATATATATATTGTGAAAATATGATTATAATGCAAAATAAGAATGAATATAAATAACATTTTGCATGGTTTTAAAAATCATTGATAATAATGAAGGTGATAGCTTATGAAAACATATGGCTTTGGAAAGTGCATTTTAACATAAGTTGTGCAGTGATCAACTTTCTCTGTATACTCTTTTAAAATGCGTTTTAAGAAATGCCAAAGCTTGAAATTATTGCTCAATATACCAGAACATCTGTATTTTTTAAGCAGGACTCTAATTTCAGTCACCTAAGAGGTAGATAGGGAATATCAGCAATCAAGGAAGGGTAGAAAAGAAGGAAGAGGAAGGAGCTTCCTGGCATAAGAGAATAACACAAGGCACCGAAAGCGAGAACAATCTGTGCCTTTTATAAATACGTTGCTCTGAAAATCTAATGGTTACCAAAAAGATGTTAAATAATTTAATATACTTATTGATGTGTTTAACAATGAAGAAAATAGTTCATATATTTTCAGATAAACGTAAGACTTATAGTTTGCTCAAACTAGTTTCCAAAGGAGGAAGGAGATTTTGTGAAATGCTGGCCCTATAACTAACACATGTGTATACTATTCTTATAAACACTTTTTTCTCTAAATTATAATAAATGACAATTTTTTAAGCTGCTTCACCCCTCTTTTCTTTGAAGGCAGCAAGTTTGGGGCTGGATAGGAATGTTGTTCTCAGCGGTGTGTGTACAAGATGTATGTTCTACCTTTAGGAGCCAAACTGGAACGGCCAACCCATTTGGGGTGGTTGTTTCTAAGAAGCTACCAGTGCATGTTAAGTATTTTCATTTTGTTTTGCTTTGGATGCTTTTCCATATATTCAGGCAAATCCTATTTCTGATGTCATGTGTTCAGAGGCATGGTTGTTCATGTTGAAGGTGCCCATTTGGCCCTGGATATAAATGTCCATTTGTCTAAAAAAATAATGTACATACCTTAATTAAAAGATGCTTTATTGCTGAAAAAAGTGTTAACAATTATCTGAGCTTTCAGTGAGTCATAATCTTTTTGCTGGTGGAGGGTCTTGCTTCAATGTGGATGGCTGCTGGCAGATCAGAATGGTGGTTGCTAAAGGTTGGGGCATCTTTGATAATTTCTTAAAATAAGACAACAATAAACTTTGCTACATCAATTAACTTTCTTTTGTGAAAGATTTCTATGTAGAATAGGTAAACATAAGTAGATACAGGTTCATGATAGTTGTTTTTTGTTTAAGTAACTAGCTTCAAGTGAGAAGAAAAGGCTCCCTCCACATCAAACATCATGCCGTCTTTGGGGTTAACAAACTCTCCACTGGGGACTATTTAAATCTCTTTATATTCTGTGGAGATTAGCTTTAGTAAATGAGAGATTTTTGTTTCTTTTTATTTTGAATAATTCTCTTCATTCTGTTAGAAGGAAGAGTTAGATAGCAAGGGCATTTTGGAATGAAGGCTGGGTGTGATGACTTTAGGTAATGGAAAGTTTTTGAAGATAAGGAAAGAAAGGACTTAGAGGATCTGAAGAAAGATTTTGCCTAAACTGGGTTATGACTCTGAGTGGAAAAAGAAAAATATGTAGCATAATTATGAATTGTTGGAGTTAGGATGTCTGGATTTATTTCTATGGTGGATATGCTCTATCAATTTTTGGCTCATACTATTCTTTCATTCCCAGTTTTGTTTAGTGTCTACCATTTCTATTTAGTGTCTGTATAATACCAATGTCATTTAGTGTGTCCGTCACCACAATAGTGTACATTGTACCCGACTTGTAAGTTTTTATCCCTTACCTCCTTCTCACCCTTCCCCTTTCTTAGTTTCCAATGTCTTTTATACCACTCTGTGACCATGTGTACCCATTGTTTAGCTCCCACTTACTAGTGAGAACATGTGGTGTTTGTTTTTCCATTCTTGAGATATTGTCAGGGTTGAGGTTTTTTTGTTTGTTTTTTGTTTCTTTTTTTACAGGTAAATACAAATTATTTAATTGGAGAAAGAGGTAAAAATTTAAATAGCAAAAGCCTCAGGTACATGTGCAACAATTGCAAAATATCTGATATGCAAGTAACTAGTGTCTCAGGAGAGGAGAGAGATTACGGAGTGAAAAGTGTTAAAGGAAATACTATCCAAAAATTTCCCTAGTTCAGTAATCGAGGATTTTGGCAAATCTCAAGCAGGGTAAATATAAAGAAAGAAAGAGAAATGTTGTCCTGATCCTTTGGCTCCTTCCTTGAAAGAATTGCAAGCGGGTCTGATGTGATGGAGTGAACACAGGAAGCAATTCCACACAAATAGCTTTTCATTGTAGAAAAGAAGGAAGAGAGAAGAAAGCTACACAATTGTGGAAAAGAGAGAGGCTACACAAAGTGAAAATACATTCCAGAGAGAGGAATGGGTCAGTCTCCAAGAGTGGAGAAAGACGTTAAGGACTCCCAGATGGTTTCCTTTTATTGTCCTGGTCCAGGACAGGGCTTACAGGAGGTGTGGGATGGTGCCAGATGATTGATATACATGATTGTCAGGTGTTCTGTGTTTTCCTGCAGTCAGTTCCCCTGATTGGTCCCTGGCTTCTCCACCCCTAGGAACCAGCCTCCTGGCCTCTACCTACCATCTGCAGATTTGACCCTAACAATATTTCACTTAGAATAATGTTCTCCAGTTCCACCCAAGTTGCTGCAAATGACATTATTTCATTCCTTGTTGTGGCTGAGTAGTACTCCATGGTGTGTGTGTGTGTGTATATATAAATGTGGTATATGTGGTGTATATATATATAAAATAAAATATATATATATTTATATTTTCTTTATTGACTCATGAATTGATGGACACTTAGATTGATTCCATGTCTTTGCAATTGTAAACCATGCTGCAATAAATATCAGGTACAGGTGTCTTTTTGACATGATGACTTCTTGTCCTTTGGGTAGATACCCAGTAGTAGGATTGTTGGATCAAATGGTAGGTCTCTTTTAGTTTTTTGAGCAATCTCTGTACTGTTTTCCATAGAGGTTGTACTAATTTACAATTCCACCAACAGTGTATGAATTCATTTTTCACTGCATCCCCACCAACGTTTCGTTGTTGATTTTTTGACAATAGCGATTCTGATAGGTATTTCAGATAGCTCTTTTTTAAAATGTAGGTTACTTCTTAGCAAAGTACTAAGACAAGTATTTAAATATGTAAATTATTTTATGCTTTGTATATTTAATTTCTACCACCCTTTCCTTCTCTCTCCTGGATATTTGGTTTTTCTTGCAAATAGGCATATTTATGATCTTTCCCTCATAGATACTAATGGCTTCCTGTGTACATAAAACCATGATGTGTGTATTCCTTCTAGTTGGGGTGGGGGGTGTATATAGCAGAGGCCAACAAAGAACTTGAACTTGTAGTTAGTAGAATCAGCTTATGGACAAGATGGACTTGAAAGGTCATGAGCAAATTGGTCTACTTTGTTCTATAGTATATCCAGTTTTTTTTCTTTTTTTTGAAATTACATTGTGTATAATAGCCAATGTCTCATAAGTATTTAATGTGATTGAAGTCACTGTTAGTCTCTAAAGTTTCTAGTGAATATGGAAAAGTTATTGTTGCTTTTACCTGTGATTGTTTTTGTTTCTTGAGAAGGAACTTCATAGTTATAAATTATAAGTCCTTCAGAGCTATAAATAGGAAAATTTTATAGATTACAAATTTTCTAAAGGGCTTTTTATCCTTATAAAATTTATGAGTATGTTAATATTCTAATTAAAAATTGCTGAGGAGTCAAATTTGTAATTATAAATGACTTAATTTAATAAAAATGTTGATTCAAGTAATATTTACTTAAAGCTTAAGTTTTCTGGAAAGCTTCTAACAAATTTTTTATTAACATCACATAATAAAGTAATTGTGGTACTTTTAATTAAATTCTCAAAGAGGCAGCAGTATACCAATATGATTTTTCTTTAGGCTTTTGAAAAAAATTAGCTCACCTAATCTTTTCATCCATGATGTCAGAGGATGAAGCATTTAGAAATATGCTCTATTCATCTATCTATCAATGCTGCAGTTGGGAAAATTTGGTTCATGCTTTCAAGGTGCTGGAAAAATTTAGGGGAGGAGAATTAAGAAATATGTTTCCAGTATTGAATAATTTCTGGAGGGTACAATTTTCAAATATATATTCTTTAACCCTTGATTGAGAATTGTCTGGTGAAAAACAAGACAGTTAGTTACTTGGAAATATCAGATTGAAGCTAGGTAACAAATCAAATAATTTTTAAAAAATATTCAATATCGTATTCTCATAAGATCTTAATGGATCTTTCCAATAATTTATACTTTCACCATTTACAGAATATTTCTGAACATCCCTAGCCTTTGACATGAAATTTCTGTTTAACCTTCTAAGGAAGAGTGGAATATACTGGTTCTTTATACTATACTATAATAATCTGCATACTTAGGAACTCATAAAATACACCATGGTGAAAACCTAACTACTTTTGGCCCAACCTCCTAAATTCTCTCCAAACCACCACTTATAATTTATAACTATAAATTATAAATCACAATATGCTTTATCAAAAGTAGTGGTTTTAAACACATTTCAAACTAAGAAATCTTTGTTTAACAAAAGTGCATAAAGGAAACAAACGTGACAACTGGGATAAAGTTCAGCTGCCCTCCTTAGGTTTGGCCCTCTCTCTCTGATTTTCCCTCCTTCCCACACATGTAGGATCTGCTAAGGGAATCTTGTGGAACAAAGTTCATAAAACACTGGTCCACAGGACTGTTTAGAAATTAATTAGAATCCTGCCATTGTAAAAGGCATTATTAATTTTCCACTTACAAAATAATCCGTGAACAACAGCCCTCTCACATGCCCCACCCCCATTTCTCTCACTGCTCACCTGCATTATTTGTAATAGCATGGTGTTAGGTAAAACAAATGATACCCTAGGTAAATTATTTTTCTCATTAATGTTTTTTAAATATCTCTGAAATTGTCTCCTAGACCATTAAATGAGATAATTCATACCTCACAAGAATATTGTAGAGGTTACCTAAAATCATATTTGAGTGACCACTTTTGTAATCTCTTAAAGAGTATTATTTTTATGATTATAATTGCATCGTTGGGCCAGAACCCAAACCTTCTACCTCTCAATTTACTTTCCCCTGGAACAGGCTGCTGAGAATTCCGCCACTTTGTTTAATAATGTACATGGAGTATATGGCAAGAACACATTTAGTTCTGAGATAGAATACAGCAGTGTATGGAAATACTAAAGGGATCACCATCTCGGGAAATGGAAACAAATAGCAGCTTTCTCGTGCACCTACTCTCTTTCTTGTGTATTTCACATTTGCTAGGAAAGCTTATAACTCAAGGGTTATGATATGACTTTATTTTTTGTTAATTATGTTGTAATGCCACACAGGAGTTTTAAATTTAAATTCTAGAGCCAAACGCCAATTTCGAAGTTATTTTAGAAACACCGTTTGGGCTTTGCTGCAGAGGCAGCTTGTCAGCAGTTACTATTAATACTTTGTTCACCTTTCCTTGTTTCTTGTATTCTCCTCAGAGAGCTGCATTAGATTGATGTTTCTCACTCACTTGCCTGGAACTGTCCATCAGGCACCTCATAAAAGCTGCGTGGAAAGTTTTCATACTTGTAGAAAACTGAAAAGAACTTAAATATAGTTCTTAAATATAATTCTTAGTAATTAAAGAAATCATGCTGTATCCAGGTGATAGAATACCATTCAGAAGTTAAATATGATGTTGCAATTTAAAATTTATCAACAAAAGTTAATCAGGTAGAACTGCCAATTGAAGAACAGATTATTTTCTGTAAAATTATCTGTTTACCTACTATCAGATCTATCTCAGTCTCAAGTAACAAAAACCAGTACCCTAGTGGATAGGATAATTCTTTTCTTTCTGTCTTTTCTTCATTTTATTTTTTTGTTCCTTTGGTTCTCCCTCCACCCTTCTTTCCTTCCTTTACCCCATCTGTCTTTCATTCTGCCTTTCTTGCTTGCTTGTGTACTTTCTTTTTTCTTTCTTTTCTCCTTCTTTTTTGATGACCTATGTCATTATTAGTTTTCTGCAATGAATTGATGTCCCATGTATACTAAAATAGAATAACATAAACATTTTTAATAGAAACAATATTTTATACTTGTTCATAGGGCAAAATTGGTGAAATATGGATTAAGACCAGGTCACCCATACATAATCGTTGAACTTTTGCCAGTCTCCTTGGCTTTACATTTCTTTTTCATTTACGAAAGGGATGGTGCTTCAGAGATTAATCAGTATTAACAGCTGTATGACAGGTTATTTACTTGTCTGACACTTTCACTAATTCTTAGGTCTGATAATAGCTTTTCTCCCTTATGACACAGAACAATTTCTAAATGATTGACACTAAATATTATTACAGTGTTAGTGGACTCAGAATTAATTTTAATCAAATGTTGAAGCAAGGGCTTTAATTATGAATCAAGAGCAATGCCTAAATATTGAACCATATCTTTTGTAATACAACAAACCAGTCATTTAAATTTCATTGGTAATTATTATTGTGTTCAGTTATATATCCCACACAGAAAGAGATAAATTAAGCTCATTGCATTTCAAAAATCTGTTCATAATACTATTCATTATAAATGTTTAAGAACATAAAATAACTCCAAATATTAAACTAATGGAAATCTCAGAACTTTTCTAATAGTATCTCCCCTGTCCTTTTCCTCCTTCTCTGTTGTCTCATAATAATCATCAAGACAGTAGTTGTCTATACTTAAGAAATATATTTTTACAGGTTTGAATTTATTACAACTTTTGACATGTATTAAAACTCATGCACATATTTTTCATGCTTATTGTATTATCCATATATATTTCTCTTAGAAACTATATTTTAAAGTGGCACTACACTAATTATTTGATTTATCATTTTATTTAGACTTTACAAAAGCTAAATATGATTTGCTTTTATTATTTTATGCAGAAGTCAGAGTCTTCTGTCTTCCTTATGTAATAATTATAATAGAAATAATGAAATTAATAAGACAAACTAAAATAACACAATTTCACCTTGCATAATGAATAATAAATAATGCTACTTGTTAAAAAGTTACTATAGGAAAGCCTGGAGTCTCTTAAAATGCTAAAAATACTTAAAGGAAGTTACAAAGGCTTTTATTTTAATTTAATATTGATTTATCTAAAACTCTTCATTTCTTATATTAAGCTTACAGCACCCTAAGAGAAATTTAAACATGTTTTTAGTGTTGAAAAGCAGGTACAAATGTCAAATATTAATTTATTATATTTAAATAATTTCTATGTTGAAATCAAGTGAGTAATGGAATTCAATATTAAGATATCAATATTCAATATTAATCTTTAGCTCTTTAATTAATCAACAGGAGCACAGAAGGCAGCATATACAATATTTCCAAATTTAGAAAAAGCAAATTTTCTTAAGCAATATATCTTTAAGACTATTTACTCTGGTTAATAAAATTTTAACCAGAAGAATTCCAACCCGAACTGAATATCTTTTGAAGTTCTTACATAAAGTGGATTTTCATAGTTTTTTTCTTAAATTTAGCTTATAATTAGCTTAAAATTTGCTTAAAATAAGTTTTTTTCTGCAGATATGTTTCTATAGTACTATAACCTTGGGTTATTATTATGTTATTTCAGCTGTACTAGACTAGAGTAAGCATATGGATTATTTGCTTTGAATTCAGTTCTGTGCAAATAGACAAATCACTTTTCAGGATGTTACAATAATGCCAATAAGTTAGACAAAAGGATTGTTTTAGCCCTGTAAGTGAGTTAAAAGCTAAGTTGAAATGAAAGTGTATCAAATCTTAATGTGCCAAAATTAAGGTGCATTCGACTCTTATTTCAGTGCACTCAGCCACACTCTTTAGAATGGTAACACCAATAGGAGTAGCCCACGCCTGTTTGCAGACTGAGGATTGTTTCTTTCTTCTTTTCTTTGTTTTAATTTCTGTGACTCTCAAAATACGTTCATGTCAAAAGACAGTTCCTTCTTCTGGTTGAGAAATATCATAGAACTTGACAATTAAATATTTCAGATACTTTTACTAAGGTCATTTACATGGTATGAAAAAGAACACAATGTAAATAAAACAAAAAGAATCAAGCTTTGCCCAGTCATATGCTAAGTGCACAAAAATTAAAATATCTGAAATGTAAAGTTAATAATTCAATGCTACCAGTTTCCCAACTTGCTTTCACAGTACTTTGAATCACTTTTAAATCATTTGTTATATTTTGTTTTGTATTGCAATTATAAATTTATGTTATCTTCTCTCTCTTGTTTTAGAGATGAATTGCATTCTGTTATTTCCATGTGACCCTCTAGTGCCTAGCACACTTTCACAAAGAGGGAGATTTTAATACAGGCTTATTTGCTTAAGGTGATTAATGACATAGTCAGTCAAGAGCATTTTAAAAATGAATCTGAGTGGTACAAATTTAGTGAAGTACTGGCTGAATTTTAATGAAATGTGTGGTTGTTTTCAATATGATAGAGAGGACACAAAAAGCAGGAGCAAGGGAGTAAGAGAGAGAAAAAATGGGTAGGAACGACAAGCAGAGAAACTAAGATATCCTGTACCCAGAGAGAATATGTACAGACTTTCTTTTTTCTTTTCTCTATCAATTTTAAGATTTCTCCAGGCAAATAATAAAAGCTGTGTTCATAAAACTGAAAAAGCACATTAAATTTCTTTTTATTACTTTGTATTTAATGATTTGCTGAGTGTTGCATAGCAATTATTGAGAAATACTGTGCTTTGTCTAATAGAACTTGGACAACCATGGGTTAGAGTTTGTATATGTTTTCTACACATTGAGACAATACTAAATGATGTCTGATAATATTTTTCAGTCTTGTCCTGAGAGCCTTCTGCAATGCCATGAATGATAGGCCCCAGCTTTGTCCTCTCTAAGGACTTTTGGGCTTTAAAATTCTATTCCATGAGACTATGTTAAAACCGACACGTTTTTTAGCAAATAACTTTTCCTCTTTTGGGGGTAGGTGTCAAGTATTCCATCTATGGCTGGCTAATTTACCACTTCACTGATCTTATTAGCTAATCAAATTACATTTCTTAAACGTATCCTTCATAGTCCTGGTAGTCATTAGAAATGAGTTTTAAAAGGTACAAACAAACCTGAGACTTACCAGTAAAATAAAAATATAAAAGATACACAGAGACATAGACTTTTTCAAATCAGAGCATTTAAATTAATTGAGACAAACAAATATTTCTAAAAATATTGTATTATACTTATCCACTGATAGACAATAAGGTAAATGAGCTAAATGGATACTCCAGAGTATAGGAAAAAAAAAATCAGGAAGCACTAATGAAAGAACATAACCTTGTCAAGAAATTACCTAATCCTGGCCAAGTGTCGTGACTCATGCCTGTAACCCTAGCACTTTGGGAGGCCAAGATGGAAGTATCAGTTGAGCGCGAGAGTTTTAGGATGCAGTGAGCTATAATGATACCACTGCACTCCAGCCTGGGCAACAGAGCAAGACCTTGTCCCAAAAACAAACAAATAAACAAAAATAAAGAATTTACCTAATCCAAAAGCTTCTTCAGAGCTAGAAAATAGAAGATTGAGTGCATGATTTGGGAGAACACTGAGAGAGATGGAGGAATGAAAAGGAGAACATTATACTATTCTAGGTAAGAAAATATCACGAAGTTGGGGGCATGGTTAGGACTTCCAGAAAGTACAAGAGAAGTAAAGAGAGAAAGGAGTTGAGCAAACAAGAGCAAGGCTTGATCTTTCAGGCGGAAGAAATGAAATACTGTTGGGAGGTTATTTAGCTTCTCTGAGTCTCACTTTACTCTTCTAAAAATGGAATTAATAATATCTAATTTCCAAGAAATGTTTTAAATATTAAAAAAGATGTTTATAAAGCATCTGGAATATTGTCACATAATAACTGCTTACTGTATTTTAGTTCCCCAAAATGCATAATAATAAAGCAAGCATGTGTTTGCAACATTGGTAATCAAAATACTAATAATAACAAAGTAACTTTTATTTTCAAATATATTCCATAAAAATGAAATCTTGCAAGTTTTCCACTTTAGCTGATCTGAAAGTCATTCAAAGCCTAAATTTCTTTTATATTACTTAAAATTAACAAGTCCCAGATAAGGACATTTCTAAACTGGGACACTGAGGGAATTTGTCAAGACCAGACCTGCCCTGGAGGAAATAATCAGAACTGCATTATGCATGGATCAGCACAATAGTCACCCACCAGTGTAAAACCACCCAAAAGGTAAAGCTTAGAGCTTGTAAAAAACAACAGTACAAGAGATAAAAACAAAGCAACAAGGGACTACCCAACCAGATAAACAGAACAGCATCCTACATATAAATTCTATCGATCAACATGAATGTTTTGAATTCTCTACTCAAGAGACATAGGCTGGCTGAATGGATTAAAAAAAATGCAAGCCAAGTATCTGCTTTCTCCAGGAAATACATCTAACCCACAAGGACTCGTACAGACTTAAGGTTAAGGGATGGAAAAAAATATTTCATGCAAATGGAAACCAAAAGAAAGCAGGTGTAGCCATTCTTGTATCTGATAAAATTGACTTTCAATCAACAACAGTGAAAAGACAAAGGTGGTCATTACATATTGGTAAAGGAAGTAATTCGTAATTCAACAAGAAGACTACAATCTTAAATATTTATGCATCTAACACAGGAGCACCCAGATTCATAAATCAAACCCTACAAGAACTAAGCAAAGAGATAAACAGCAGCATTATAAATTCTGGGGGCTTCAATACCCCACTGACAGGACTGGACTGATCATCAAAGCAGAAAATAAATAAAGAAACACTGGATTTAAATGGGACTCTAGAACAAATGGGTCTAACAGACATTTCGAGAACATTGTACCCCCAAACTACTGATTATACATTCTTATCATCAGCAGATGGAACATTCTCCAAGGTTGATCATATATCAGGCCACAAATCCTGGTTCAACAAATTCAAAACAATTGAAATCATAATATCTGTCTTCTCAGATTATATTGGAATAAAACTAGAAATCAACACCAAGAGAAAACACCCAATTTTACACAAAGTTATGGAAATTAAACCACCTGCTGCTGAACAACTATTTTATCAATGATGAAATTAAGATGGAAATCAAAATATTCCTCAAACTTACAAAGGGGACATGAATTATCAAAATATGTGGGATTCAGCCAGCAAAAGCAGTTCTAACATGAAAATTCATAACCTTAAGTGCCTACCACAGAAAAGACAGAAAGATTACAAGTTTCCAATCTAATGACACATGTCAAGGAACCAGAAAATGAAGAGCAATAAGTTCAGAGAAGAACTAAATGAAATCAAAAACAAGAAAATAATACAGAAGATCAATGAAACAAAAAGTTGGTTCTTTGTAAAGATAAACAAAATGGATAGATCTCTTGCTATATTAACCAGGAATAGAAGAGAAAGGACTCTAAAAAGCTCAATCGCAAGTGAAAAAGGAGATATTGCAAAAGATACCACAAAAATACAAAATATCATCTGTGAATACTTTGAAAATCTCTATGCACATAAACTCAAAAACATAGTGGTAATGGACAAATTCCTGGAATTGCACAACCTCTCAAGACTCAATCAGGAAGAAATAGAATTCCTGAACAGACCAATAATGAGCAAGAAGATTGAAGCAGCAATGTAAATTTTTCCAACAAAGAAAGCACCAGACCAAATGGATTCATAGCCAAATTTTATCAGACCTACAAAGAAGGGTTGGTACCCATACTGCAGAAATTATTCTATAACATCAAGAAGGAAGGAATCCTCTCCAACTCATTCCACAAAGCCAATATCACCTTTATACCAAAGCCAGGAAAGAACACTACCAAAAAAGAAAACTGCACACCAGTATCCCCTATGAATATAGATGCAAGAATCCACAATAAAATATGAGCAAACTGAATTCAACAGCACATCAAAAAAATGATCCACTGTGACCAAGTGGGCTTCATCCTAGGAATACAAGGATGGTTCAACATATGCAAATTGATAAATGTGGTTTACCACATAAATAGAAGCAAAAACAAAGATAATATGATCATCTCAATAGATGTAGAAAAAACATTTGACAAAATTCAGTACTCTTTCATGATAAAAACCCTTAACAAACCAGACATAGAAGGAATATTTCTCAAAATTATGTAAGACATATATCACAGCCTCACAGCCAACATCATACTGAATGGGAAAAGCTGAAAGCATTCCCATTAAGAACTAGAACAAGACAAGTATGCCCGTTGTCATCAATTCTAATCAACATAGTGCTGGAAGTCCTAGCCAGAGCAGTTAGGCAAGAGAAAGACATAAACGGTCTCCAAATCAGGAAAGAGGAGGTCAGACTATTGCTTTTTGCTGATGGCATGATCTCATATTTAGAAAACCTCAAAGATTCCACCGAGAGACTCCCAGAATTTATAAACAAATTTAGCAAAGTCTCAGGGTACAAAATCAATGTACACAAATCAGTAGCATTGCTATACACAAATAATGGTCAAGCTGAGAGTCAAATGAAAAACTCAATACCATTCAAAATAAGTACAAAGAAAACAAAATACCTAGAAATATACTTAAGAAAGGAGGTGAAAGAGCTATACGAAGAGAACTATAAAACACTGAGAAAAGAAATTGTAGACGATACAAACAAATGGAAAAGCATATCTTGCTCATGTATCGGTAGAATCAATATTGTTAAAATATCCATACTACCCAAAGTGATTTACAGATTCAATGCAATCGTCATAAATATACCAATGTCATATTTCACAGATCTAGAAAAACTAATTTTATGCTTCATTTGGTACCATATATGAGCCTGAATAGCCAAAGCAATCTTAAGCAAAAGAAACAAATCTCGAGGCATCATATTACCAGACTCCAAAGTATACTACAAGGCTATATTGACCAAAACAGCATCACATTACCAGACTTCAAACTATACTACAAGGCTATAGTAACTAAAATAGCACGGTACTGGCACAAAAAATAGAGACATAGACCAATGGAGTAGAACAGAAAACTCAGATATAAAACCGCATACAGCCAACCGATTTTTGACAAAGCAGACACCAATATACACTGGGGAAAAGAATCCTTATTCAATAATCCCTATTCAAAAATTAGATAGCCACATGCATAAGAATGAAATGGGATATAGATTCCTCAACATTCATGAAAATTAATTCAGGATAGATAAAAGGCTTAAATATAAGGCTTGAAACTAGAAGAATACTAGAAGAAAATGTTGGAAAAACTCCTCTAGGTATCAGTATAGGCAAAGAATTTATGAAGAAGGCCTCAATGGCAATCACAGCAACAAAAAAATAAATAAATGTGACTTGATTAAATTAAAAAGCTTCTGCACAGCCAAGGAAATAGTCAACAAAGCAAATAGAGAACCTACAGAATGAGAGAAAATATTTGCAATCTGTACATCCAGTAAAGGGCTAATAATCAGAAGCTACAAAGAACTCAAGCAAATCAACAAGAAAAAACAAACAATCCCATTAAAAATTGGGCAAAAGACATGAACAGAAGCTTTCAAAAGAAGATAGACAAATGTCCAATAAACATAAAAAAAATGTTCAACTTCACTAATCATCAGGGAAATGCAAATAAAACTGCCATGAGATGTCACCTTACCCATTAGAATGGCTTTTATTAAAAAGTCCAAACAGAGTGGTTGGCCCTCTTCTTCTAGATATGGAAGCATGTAATGGAGAGTGGGGAATATGTAATGGAGGGAATGGCCTGGGGAAAAAAAATGGCAAGAATGTTTTGTGTCTCTTTAAAACATCCCCCACCCATTTTAGGAACTGTGGCCTGGCCTTCATCTCTGCCTTGGGCAGGTGGTTGGGAGGGGCAGGGGAATGTCTTTTGTTTTTTGTGTTACAAAAGATAGCTCAGCTAAACTGTCAACTCCATCCCAGGCCCAGGGCCTGGCTGGGGGAGTTCTGGGTAGGCATCCTAGGTGGGCAGAGATGGGACTGTGAGAATCATTAATGACAATAGCCTAAAATTGAGGGCCCACACTTTAAAAGCTCTGTATTTTTGCTTATTGTCAAGAAAATTTGGATTTTTGTGATGAGAGTCTGCCATTTTTCCTTCTTTGCTGGCAAAGTAATAAACTTCTCTTCCCTTCTCCTCTAAATAAATAAATAAATTAATAACCTAAAATAATAGATGCTGGCATGGATGCAGAGAAAAAGGAAAGTTTATACACTGGTGGCACTTCAAATTAGTAGAACTTTTATGCAAAACATTATGGAGCTTCCTCAAAGACCTAAAAGTTGACCTACCATTTGATCCAGCAATATGACTACTGATCATTTACCCAAAGAAAAAAAATTTATTTTATCAAAAAGATACCTGCACTTGAATGTTTATTGCAGCGCAATTCATGATTGCAAAGATGTGGAATAAACCCAAATACCCATCAGTCCATGAGTGGATTAACAAAATGTGGTATACGTATAGCCATGGAATACTACTCAGCTGTGAAGAAGGATGACAATGCCTTTTGCAACAATTTGGATGGAACTGGAGACCATTATCCTAAGTTAAATATCTAAAGAATAGAAAAACAAATACCACATTGACTCACTATTAAATTGGAACTAACCGATGAGCACACATGTACATAGAGGGAAGTAAAACTCAACAGAAATCAAGCAGGGTGTATAGGGAAGGAGAGGATGGACGATAAACTACTTAACAGGTACAATGAACACTATCTGGGCGATTGGTATACTTATAACCATGACTCAACCATTACGAAAGCAATCTGTGTAACCAAAAATATTTGTATGTCTGTAATACTTTGAAATAATAAAAACAAAAACCTGGGAATATATAAAGGTATTAATATTTTACACGTTAAGTAGTTTTCCAGGCCTTGATGCCAACCCTCTGCTTTGTCTGGAATACTAAATACAAATCTGATGTATATAGTTTTGGGCCAGGATTATTTTGGAGGTTGAAAGAATTCAATATGAGGTGACGTAGAAAAATAGGATAGTAGAGTTATAATGGCAAAATGATCTAAGGGCTGACTTCGTATGTGGAAGGAGTAGAAGTTAAAATTGTAGGAATAAATTTAAAAATACACTATAATATTACTTATGTAAGTTTTTACTCTTCTTGTCCCCATCAATAACTGTCAGAATTTTAATCTGTATGTACATTGATGCAAATGGATCATATATCTATCTCCAGTCTTCACCTTTCATGCTACTCAGCCACATCTCAGTTCTCTTTCTTTAATAGTCCTCTGAAGCCTGACTAATCTTGTCAAAGCCTTTGTTAAAGGAACACCAAAATAGATACCTGAAGTTTGCATTTTTAGATTCTGGTCTCCCTAATTCACCTTTCATTCTCTTATATTCCTTTATAGTTGAGCATCTTTCTTTCTTCTGTTTCATCCTACTTCCTCCTGCCCAAATAAAAACCCAGATCTCATGTTTATTTTCTGTTTATGCTCTTACTTGTCTAACCTAAAGCATGTATTTGATATTTTCTTATTTCTAATTCTGGCATGATTTTATGATTAATAATCAAATCATTCTATATCTAGATAAAAATGAAACTTATTTGGGTAAGCCCACTGTTTGACTAAATCCTCCAATGATTATTGTATTGGAGTCTACCTCTCTCTTTAGCTTTGATAATATTTGCTTTATATATCTGGGTGCTCCAGTCTTGGGTGCATATATATTTAGAATTGTTATATCCTCTTGCTGAATTTACCCCTTTATCATTATATAATGACCTTCTTTGTCTCTTTTCACAGTTGTTGTCTCGAAATCTGTTTTATCTGATGGAAGTATAACTAGTCCTGCTCTTTTTTGGTTTTCATTTGCATGGAATATCTTTTTCCTTCCCTTTGTTTTCAGTCCTTATATATCTTTATAGGCGAAGTGGGTTTCTTGAAGACAATATATAGTTGGCTCTTTTTATTTTATCCATTAAGCAACTCTATCTCTTGATTGCTGAGTTTAATCCATTCACATTCAATGTTATTATTGATAGGTAAGGACTCACTACTGCCATGTTTTAATTTGATTTCTGGTTGTTTTGTGCTCCTCTATTTCTTCCTTCCTTTCTGTCTTCCTTTTTTAAAAATGATTTTCTCTGATAGTGTGTTTTAATTTCTTGCTTTTTATTTTTTGTGTATCTGTTGTAGGTTTTCGATTTGAGGTTACCATTGAGGTCTGCAAAAAACATTTTATAATCAGTCATTTTAAGCATATGACAAGTCTGCTTACAAACAAACAAAAATAAACAAGTAAAGGAAAATCTAAAAGAATTCTGCCCTTTAATTCCTTCCTCCCCCACTTTTTACCTTTTTGTTGTTTCCATCCATATCTTTTTATACTATCTATCTCTCAAAATGTTATTGTTTTTGATGGGTTTGTCTTTTAGTCTTCCTACTCAAAATATAAGTGGTTTGTATGCCACGATTACAGCAATATTCTGTATTTGTGTTCTTACTGTTAACAGTGAGTTATAGATCTTCAAATGATTTCTTATTGTTCATTAATGTCCTTTTCTTTCAGAATAAATAACTGCTTTTAGTATTGCTTGTAGGAAATCTCTGCTGTTGATGAAATCTCTCAGCTTTTGTTTGTCTGGGAGTCTTTATTTTTCCTTCATGTTTGAAGAACATTTTTGCAGGATATAGTATTCTGGGGTTAAGGTTTTTTCCTTAAGCACTCTGAATATGTCACGCTACTCTCTCCTGGCCTGTAATATTTCCACTGAAAAGTCTGTGGCCAGACGTATTGGAGCTCCTTTACATGTTATTTTTTTCTTTTTCCTGCTTCTCTTAGGACCTTTTCTTTATTTGTGACCTTTGGGAGCTTAATTATTAAATGCCTTGAGGTCGCTTTGTTTGGATTAAATCTACTTGGTGTTCCATGACCATTTTGTACCTGAATATTGATGTTTTTCTCTAGGTTTGAAAAATTCTCTGTTATTATTTCTTTGAATAAACTTTCTACATCTCTCTCTCTCTCTCTCTCTCTCTCTCTCTCTCTCTCACTTTCTCTCTTTCTTTCTCCCCTCCCTCCCTCCTCTTTGGGGCCAATAACTCTTAAATTTGCTCTTTTGAGGCTATTTTATAGATCTTATAGGCATGTCTCATTCTTATTTATTCTTTTTTCTTTTTTCTCTTCTGACTGTGTATTTTCAAATAGCCTGTCTTCAAGCTAATTCTTTATTCTGCTTAGTCAATTCTGCTGTTGACAGACTCCAATTCATTTCTCAGTTTGTCAATTGAATTGTTAAATTCTAGAATTTCTGCTTGATTATTTTTTTTATTATTTCAATGTCTTTGTTAAGTTTCTCTGATGGGCTTCTGAATTCATTCTCTGTGTTATCTTGAAGTTCATTGAGCTACTTCAGGACAGCTACTTTGAATTCTTTGTCTGAAAGGTCACCTATCTCCATCACTCCAGGATTGGTCACTGGTACCTTATTTAGTTTGTTTGGTCAGGTCATGTTTTTCTGGATGTTCTTGATGCTTGTGTATGTTTGTCTGGGCTTTGAAGAGTTAGTCATTTATTTTAATCTTCACAGTCTGTGTTTGTTTGAACCTGTCCTTCTTGAGAAGACTTTCCAGATACTCAAAGGTAATTGAGTGTTGTGATCTATGTCTTTGGTCACTGCAGCCATATCAGCACTCAGCGCCCAAAGCCCAGTAATGCTGTGACTGTTGCAGATTTCTGGTGGTACCACCTTGGTGGGCTTGGGTAAGATACAGGAGAATTCCCTGGATTACCGGGCAAAGTCCCTCACTCTCTTTCCTCACTCTCTGTGCTGGGCTGTAGGAGTTGGGGGGAGATGTGATGTGGGCACTGCTTGTGGCTACCTGAAGTCAGCCCAGTCTCACCCAAAGCCAGTGATAAATGTTGCCTGGCTGCCTCTGATGTTTATTCAAAGCCCAAGGGCTCCTTAGTCAACAGTTGGTGAATCCTGCCAGGACTGGGTCATTCCCTTCAGGGCAGCATGTTTCCTTCTGGGCCAGGGCGGATCTAGAAATACCATCTAGGAACTAAGACCTGGACTCAGGGGCTTCAGGAGTGTGCTTGGTACTTTATTTTAATGTGGCTGAACTGGTACCCACGTTGCAAAACAAAGTCCTCTGAGCTCTTCCCTTTCCTTTCCCTAAGTGGAAGAAGACTATCCTTGAGCTGAGCTGTGTATAGTTGGGAGAGGGGTGACACAGGCACTGCTTTGGCTGCAGCTGCTGGTGTCTAGTTGGGTCATGTGCTCACCAAGTCCACTGGCTCCCAACTAGCACAATTGCAAGAATTGCCCAAGGACTGTAGCCTTTGTGGCCTAACTACCTTGTGAGTTTATTCCAGGCCCCAAGCTGCTTTTTGTCAACCTGTGGTGGGGCTAGCTGGAACTCACATTTTGGGGCAGAGGATTTTCCTCTGGCTGGGCTGGTCAAAATGCTCCCTCCACGGGCACTGGCAGAATTCTGCCCTGTGCTGTGTTCCCCCGTGCCCGGGCAACGCAGAGTTTCAATGCAAAGCCCCACAATTACTTCACTCTCCCTCCCTTAGACACACAGATTTTCTCTCCACTGGGAATGCTGGCATGGCACTGCCATGGGATGAGGGAGGGTCAGTGTAGGCTATGCAAGATTGTCTTTTCTGCCCTCTTCACTGTGTTTTTTTGTTTTTTTTTTTGTTTTTTTTGATATCATGTTAAAATCGGGTAGTATGATTGCTTACCTGACTTTGGTTTCTCTGAAGCTGCTTGCTTGCATGGATAGGTGTTGAATTTGGTGTTCGTGGGGAAGAAGGATCACTAGAGGTTTCCATTCAACCATTGTGCCCTCAGCTTCTATCTTCTGAAAGATATTGTATAGAATTAGTATAATTTTTTTTTAACGTTTGGTAGAATTCACCAGGAAACCCTCTGTGCCTAGTTCTTTGTGTTTTGTAAGGTTGTTATCAATTTGATTTATTCAAGACTAAAAAATGTGTAGAGGCAGTATCAGAAATAAATCAGGAATATAGGTTTTTATGATTATATAACCATAGACTGTTCTCAAGGATTAGACAGAACCAAAATTTAAGCTATACTTAGAAATACAGATTGACATTATGTTGTTGCTTTTCATTGGTGTACTATCATATTCTGTTTCAGCACTTAAAGTAGCTCCTTAATTATTTAGTTAATGAATTTTATTAAACAGCGTGATAAGCTAAGGTATCTTCTTTACATTTGAAGAATGATATACACCTCCCGTATTTTGATTATTATTTATTTATATTTTTTCTAGTCAGAGTATCAGATATGAACTTTTTAATTTCCTTTTAAGCACAATAGAAATGCTTTCCCTAAGTTCAGCTGCTGCATCTTTTAGATTGGCAATTTTGGTGGCTCACATCCAGTATGAATACTCACAGTAAACATGCATGCTTAAAGTGCTTGTTTCTCACATAACCTTAACAGTTTCAACTGTCTATGTTTTAGAAATCTATGGTTAAATGAGGGGATAAAGTATAGCATAATTATAAAAAAATTATATACTCCCTAAAAATGAGGTTTAAATTTCTAGAATAGGTCTGTATATCTTAATAAATCCAACAGTGACACACATATATAAGAAAACAACTTGGGTTTGTGCAGGTAGGAGGTTAACATATAGTTTCGGAAAATGTAAATTTTGCAAATTTTGTTAGTTACTAAGAATGGTCTCAAAATGTATAAATATAGGGTGAAGTGGGGCATTATTTTAAATATATATATTTTTTTCTTCTAATTCTCAGGGAAGACAGTGCTCAGCCTTAAAAAGAAAATGAATTAATCTTTAAACATAATCTGAATCTTCTGTGGGCATTACTTAGCAATAAAATAACTTATCATTTTTATATTTTATAAATGAGATGGTTTTTATTTGCTACAAAATTATCAATCAAAGGATCATAAACTCGTGAACTGGAAGAAAATTTTCAGAGTATTTAGTTATTAGATTCTAGCCCAATACTGCATTTTATCATAATTCAGTGAAAAGGATAACAAAACCAAAAAAGAATATAGTAGATAAATTCATTTTTCTTTTAGGTATTAAATCAACTAATTAAAAAAATTCTTTTATTATTAGTTCTACTTTACTTTCTACATTTTCTTTTGTCATTAAATATGAAAAAGTAATAAAATAATTTTTATTGTGAACTGTGATATCATTTGATCTCAATTGCTAAACTAAATTCTGCTAAAGTCCAGACTTCATTTTTTTTCCCTAATCATTCCTCTGTCTGTAAAATCAGCAGGACAGAACTAGTAAATAATTCCTGCATACTCTGAAGGTCATTAAATTAGTCACTTTCTCCTGTTGAAGGGATGAATCCTCAGGGCAAATGACAGTCATCCTTCCACCTCTTTAGTCCATTCCTAGTATACCCATCTCTTCCCTAAGCCTCAATTTTGCTCAGTATTTCTGCCCCTGATTTTGCTTGGCCAATTTCCATTTTATGTTATGTTGGGACTATTTGAGTTTCTGCCTCTGTGAACTATAAGAAAGTCTGAAAATTGAAGCTATTCTCAAATAACATTGAAAAAAGTCTGGAATATGATTTTAAATTCCTCACCAAACGAAACTAGAAAACTACAGATTAGTCTGAAAAAAACAATAGAACAAAAACCCAAAAAATCCATGGAGTTAAAGTTCTCCCTGATTGAAGAAATGCATTTTCTCCCTATAAAAAAAAAATGGAGATTATTAAAATTGAGGTTAAAAGTAATGGAGAACTTTTTAGTCATAATCATTTTTTATTATTATGTCTGTGGCTGATTGGCACAGTGTGTCTAAATAAATGACCAAAAAATTGGTTCACAAAATATCTCAAAGCTGATAGTTGATGTTGGCTAATATTGACCCTCCCGATATTGGCTTATCTCTGTTATGAAGGACAAAGCATAAAAGCAATTACATCTGATGAGCACTTGTTTTCTGTCATTTTCTTTATGAATACATACACATTTTGTGTCCTATTCTAAATGCAATATCTTATTAATAGTAAATTTGAAATTGATTTTGTTGATGATGACAATAAGATTATACCTTTTAGTTTTCTTTGCCCATATTTAGCTGATGAAAGGTATGGGGGAAAGTATCCAAAAAGTGGTTAAAGCCATAGTTAGTTCAGTTCAGGGCAAGGGAATAG
>RJWJ010017537.1:0-32822 GCA_004363605.1 Indri indri
AAAATGCTATCTGGCATCTATTACATTTTTACTTTGAATAAAAACTAAAGGACAAGGAAAGCATCCTATTCTAAGACTCCAAGAAAGTTATGTTTTTTAATTCCATACCACAGAAAATGCAAACAGATTTGTAATTATACTTCATGGTTGGAGATCTGCGGAGGAAAAATAAATTGGTGCCCATCCACCCAAAAGCCACAAATCAGACCTAGAATGGCAAATCGCAAATATAAATTGTATGCTCAGTGCTGATTACTTTCTCTTCGGTCTATTGTGAACAATTAAAAATTTAGATCTTGGGCTGGCAGTGCTGTTTTTGATGTATGATTCAAGAGCATAAAATTCATCTTAAATTCTCCTAATCCTGGTTTACATTTTCTATTCCTTTTTGGTTAGAATGTTATCTTCAGGAGGCCCATAATAAACTATAAATACTGCCTCGGGGAAGTTTTCATAGCGCCATAGCACCCATCCATTTATCAGAATAACCTGCTCTGCCAGTGGCTCAGAGAACACAACCGTATTTACTGTGTAAAAACAAAACGACGTTCAGTAGCGATCTCCATTAATTGATTTAGTAGCATAGAGATGGTTCTAAAGATTCTCTGCTTTCTCATTCTCATCAGAGCCACCTTGGAACATCTTAAAAACTGCAGAGAAATGAGGCAGCTGCTATGGAAAACAGTGTGGTGGTTACTCAGAAAAAAATAAAAATAGAATTACCGTATAACCCAGCAATCCCATTTCTCAGCATATACCCAAAAGAATTGGAGGCAGGAGCTCAAAGAGATGTTTGTACACCCATATTCATACCAGCACTATTCATAGCAGCCAAGGGGGGGAAGCAACCCATTAGATCCCTCAATGGAAGACCGGATAAGATGTGGAAGGAAATTCTGACACATGCTGTAACGTGGTTGAAACTTGAAGACATTATGCTCGGTAAAATAAGCCAGTCACAGAAAACAAAGACAAGTGCTGTATGATGGCACTTAGATGAGGTACTTAGAGTGGTCCAATTTAGAGACAGAAATTAGAACGGTGGTTGCCAGGGACTGGGGGAGGTGGAATGGGGTGTTAGTGTTTTGCAAAACGAAAGGAGTTCTGGAAAGGTATAGCGCTGTTAATAACAATTTCGCAACGGTGTGAATGTGCCCAATGTCACTAACCTGGACACTTACAAATGGCTAAGATGGTAAATTTTATGGTGTATGTATTTTACTGAATTTTTTTTTTTAAAAAACCTGTGGAAGAGTGGGCTCCACCGTAGAAATTCAGTTCCAGGTAGTCAGCAGCAGGGGTCCAGGCTGCAACGATTCTGGTCTAATTTATGGTTTGATCGCTTGAGTAGTTAAGCCCAAGTGCCAGGATTGGAGAACCGGGCGCTGGGAAAGAGAGGTTGGCAATGTGCCGAGCAGGGAGGCGCCGGCAAGGAAGAAGACTGTGCACGTGAACTTGGCCAAGGAATGGTTCCAATGATGCAGACTCCAGACATGGTACACGTGGGCCAGAGGGGTCATTAAATCTCATCTGAGCTACTGTCTTTTGAACCACCCAACGCGGGTGGGAGTCTGTCACGCCTCTGAGAAGCACCCCCTCTGTGCTGGGTCTCGCCTCGCGGGACACTTGTCAGAATCTTGAGCAGGACCCATCTGCTTAGGGGGAGAAAGAAATAGGAGGGAGGCTCAGAACGAATGGACCGTACTATGGTTCATCTCTGCAATTTGCGACTGAATAAAACAACAACTTTAGAAGCGCAAGAGAGCGATTCGATAATGTGGTTTATGTGTGATTGTTCCTTCTTTCGTTTGCGAAGGAGTGGACCTGGCTTTGGTCCTTTTGTTTCTTCAAGGGCCGGGACTTCTCCTGGTCCAGGAGCACCTTCCTGAACATCAGATTCATGGAGTGATCTATGGTCAGTGTAATTTACACGTATGCACAGGCAGGTTTCTTGGCGTTCCTCAGCGGCTCACCAAACAAGGCGAACCACAGTTCATTTGAGTAAGGCCCCCATGCCATGAGATGTCCCTGACAATGATCCGGTCCCCTTTTCCAGGGAATTTTACAAGAATCAATAGCAAGCCCTGGTCTTCCTACTCATGCTCCTTATTGAATACAATTCGTTTTGAGTGACCTTTACTTTTCGGTAATAGTTCTTTATTTGTGAAGTGCAGATTGCAGACAGCCTAATCAGCCCTCTGGCTCTTGGTGCCTGGCGTTCCATCTGCTCTATAATGTCATTGTAAAAACCAGCTGTGCGAGGAAGGAAAAAGGTATCGACGGAATGTTTTTCACTGGAAGAAAAATTTGTGTGCATTAACCTTGCCCCAAACTCAGGTGCCCTTTAATGACAACGACAACGTCTTCTTTGCGGGGGGGGTGTGTGTCTGTCTGCATGTGTGTGTATGTTTGGCTAACTTATAAAAATTTTTTTTCTTAATGCCTGAGAGTTAATGTTCCCTAGTTAATGATGAAATTATGAACAAGAGTTTCTAAAAATCAAAGGAGGAACAATACTTTTAGTAATAAAATATTACTAAGTTAAGCATTAGATCTTAGGCTAAGCAACCACTAGGAAATACAGAGAAGAAAGTAGGGATGAATTATTGCCCAGGGTGGGAGTATTAGACTCTTGGATTTTTTTTCTCCCCAAACTGTGGCTCATTAGTTACTTTGTAATCATACTTCTTCTGTAATCTTTGTACTGCCTCTTAGACCCTGTTTTTTTTTTTTTTCTAAAAATGATGATGTCGATACTTGTTTGTGGGCTGGTCTTGTCAAGTCTTGCAAACTTGTACGGCTGCTGTGCTAATTTCTTGGATAGGAGCCTAAGATTATCGTGTTTTCGTAACAGTGCTTAAACTTGTTCTTGTTCAAAGACTGCTTGGAAGAGTCTTGCCTTCTTGGGTTGACCGTGAACTTGACCTCTCAGGTATTGGCAGTGTGGAACTTGAGTTGGAAATGGTATAAGCAGGTGACCAGCGACGTGCTGGTCGATTGCCACCTTCTCAACTTGAACCAGTCGTAGAAATTCTCATTTCCGCTTATCCAAGAACAATGCCAAAGCCACCTGGAAATGAGCAGTGTATTTAAATCGAGGCTCAGATTTCTGACTCGTCTTCCTTTTTACAACATCTCCTCATTACTGAAGTGTGGGACAATGCTTTGCAAGTTCTTTGATGGTAGTGTTTTACATTGGGAGATTTTCTTTCCCCTTTTGGGTTTGGAGCTCAGCTCTGTGATTTCAAGGAGGAAAGCTGAGGCAGGCTGTGGCAATTCAGTGCCCAGGCAGGATTTCAATTCCTGGAGTTATGGAGAAATGCAGAATTACTAGGGGGAATTATGGAAACAAGATGAGATGACAGAGAAGGGTGTGCATGGTCCTTGAGTGGGCATCTAAATGAAAGCGAGAAGGTCATCTCAGTTCCAGCCCTCCAATGTACAGATGACAGTTCAGAGAGAACACAGGGCTCTCAACCCCCTTGTCAACTGCCTTTTATACTAAAATATGGATAGCTTATCGTAAACCTTTCAGACAAGACTAATTAGAAGCATCCAGTTGATCCTTAAATTCACCGATTTGTTGGTCTGGCTATAAGATTAGAGAAAATTATGCTCTTAATGCAGAGCATGGAAAACAAAGCACTTAATGGGGTGGAAGTTTTGCTTTGCACGTGGGTATGTATGGACATGTGTGTACGTGTAAGTACGTTTCGGAGGGGTGACAAAGGGAAGAAAATAAAGAAATAATTTGCCAGTTTCTCTCCTAACTTCAATTTCAGAATTCAGTAGGGAAGCTCCTCTCTCTAAATGAACACTTCCTTGACTTCGTAGGGGAAAACCTCTTTGGGAAATACCAAATAATTGCACTCGTATTTTTGTTTTGTAAATTTGGTTCATACTACAGGCAGTCTTGTTCCATTTATGCATGACACTCTTAATGAAATAGCATATTCTCCAGCTAAATCATTTCATGCAAATTACATGGTTTACACATGCTTAGGGCTACTCAGCTAAAGGATACTTGCTAAGAGCTGAAATTTCTTGGTTTCACATCATCTATTGTATGTCATTGCATTATATAATTACAGGGAAATGTGAGCATAAAACCATCATTTTTGGCTTTTACGGCAAACAATAAGAAGGCAAGCTTGTATACCATGGGAGAAAGGAGGAGGAAGAGTGTGGGAGGGAAGATACTGATCAGGCCTGAGGGTTGGGAATTAGTGCACAGTGAAAGGGTGACCTCAGGAGCAGAGGCAACTTTTCTACCTGAAGAGTAGGAAAGGCCCGAGGCATGGGTACATAAAATGGAGGGTGTCTTAGTCCTTTTCTTGTTGCTATAACAGAATACCCCAGATTGGGTAATTTATAAGGAAAAGAAATTTATTTCTTAAATTCTTCCCAGTTCTAGGGGCTGGGGAGTCTGAAGTCAAGGTGCCAGGTGCCAGCATCTGGCAAGGGCTTTCTTGCTGAGTTATAACATGGCGAGAGGGCAAGAGCATGCCAGCTCAGGTCTCTCTCCCTCTTCTTGTAAAGCCACCAGTCCCATCATGGGGACACCACCCTAATGACCTCGTCTCATCCCAATTAGCTCCCAAAGGCCCTGCCTCCAAATACCGTCAGTATGTGAATTTGGGCAGTAAGTTTCCAAACACGAATTTGGGGACATGTTCAAACCATAGCGGTGGGGGGAGGGGGGATGAGCAAGTTCCTCTCTGTCAATGACATATGAAGAGGGGTGATCAGTAGACGGAAGAGGACATTGGAAGTTTGAGGAGAGAGGAAAACCTTTGAAATAGATTGTCATCCTGCAAGATAAAAAAAAAGCAGAATAACTAGGATCATGTAGAAAAATTCCTCAGCAAAGTCGAGTGCCAGTTTGAGATTTGCTGTAATGAATTTAAGGTAAGACCATTGAGCACAGTTGTGTGGGTTTTTCTTTTTCTTCCAGTAATTTTAGCTGCTCAGCTACAAGTGGTTAGTTGGATTGAACCTGTACTGATTGCCAGGCTAGTCCAGTGGCACGTCCAGGCTAGTCCAGAGGCAAGGAGGGCAGATAAAGGTATTTGTAAGGAGTTGATCATAAAGTTGTACCACAAAGTCCAAGCTGGGCTTAGAGGACAGTGAGCACATGAAGTACAGGGATTAGAATGGAAGGATGAGATTCCTGTGGGTCAAGGAATTATTGGGAAGGGGTCGCTAGGGTAAGTGTTTTCGACTGCTTTAGTCTTTATGCCTTCGATTTGTGCATTGTCTAAATTATGCCCTAGTTAGCCAGCTATCCTTGAGAGCACATAGGGGTGGGGTTGTCTATACATCCAACAGTCAAATTCCCACATCAGGGTTTTTATTTAATAGATTGTGTTAACATTTGAAAGATGATAAAAGTTTTATTTGATCAACCTTTGTCCAATTTAGGATTAACTTACTAATTTTTTGAAAAGCCCAGCTCTTCTTTCATAATTTTTAAAAATCTGTCCCACTTAAAGATTCTTTTTTTCTGATTTTATAAATTACAAATAAATCACAAATAGAGGTAAAAATGAATATCCAGTCCTCTGGAAATTTTTTAAAAAAAAAAGGAAATCACATTTATTTTGAAAAACTCAAAGTTTAAGAAAGAATTTTTTTAAAAAATCCTTGTCTCCATATAAAAATGTCTTCTTTTTTCACATATATTGAAATAGTTTCTATTAATGTCTTTTTTAATGGTTGCATGATATCGTATCAATTTTTTCAATACATAAAATTATTCTCCTATTAGACTACTGAATTATTTTCCCATATATAATATTATTAATAACTTCGAAATGAGCCCCAGCAGAAGACTATTTTAAGTGGTAGGTGTATCAACTATACCTTCAAGGTCAAGGCAGAACCCTGACCTGGCCCAGTAAAGCCTGGTTTGGAGCAATATTTCTATTTCATCAGGTTCCAGGACACATTTCTGGAAGAAAGTACCATTATGAAAGCTTTGTGTTCTTGGGGAAGTAAAATAGCTATACTTCATATCCAGTTTTTACTTCTTTATTTACCTTTTTGTCACGCTCTTCCATCAGCACAATACCTGTATCAATGTTGTCAGATGTTACACGTCGTAAAAGTTTCCATAAGCTACCGTCTTACTTGTATCTCCTGGGATCATTCATTTCACCCAAGACCTTGAAATTAGCATCTTACAGAGAAGATCTTAAATCACAAAAATGCCATTTGATTCTCGGGCTCCCTCACCCCCTAGGAATGAAAAAGATTGCTATTTTTAAAATGTTCATGGCAGAACGCTTGGGTCCACTTCATGAAATACAAATATTTGTATTTGAGCCTAGTTTGAGAATAACTGACAAAAAAGTGGTTTAGAAAAGAGGTGTCATAGTTACAGAATTCATTTTTTCCAGCATGCTCTAACATTTCTTGAATCGAAAGGTGCGAAGACATGGTTGCCAAAGCAAGTAGACATGAGTGGCGCTGTGTCATTAAATGTCACGCTTCTGATTTGTCATGTATTATCCCCAAAAAATGGATTTTCCTATTCTTATGCTTTTGTATTTTCTCCACTGGGCTACTCACTGAAGGTTTGTGGTATTGTTATTTTCCCAGTGAAGAATCAAAATGGAAATTGCTTTAGGACACTTTCACAATTATATGAATTAACAGTGGCCAAAACCCTTACACACAAGAAAGGTGTAGTTGGCTGTAGAATGGTATTTTGATGATAACTGGGGAAGAAAATGACATGAAATTACTGATGATTTGTAAATGACACTTAAAAATTTAAGCAGAGAAAGCTGGTGAATTGTTGTCTACATTGGAAGTGTTTTATGCATTCCACTTTTGGTTTTCTTTTTGTTGAATTATTGCTTCTTGGTATTTTCAAAAGATAGCATAAAATATCTGGGTTTGATTTGTTTTCTGAAAGATAAGATGTAAAGTGCAGACTCATCAGATTTACATTAGGATGGATGCAAGCTAGGCGCAATCTTCTAAACTGGTATATCCTTTGTTGATAACTAGCTTGGGTGTTGTCAGCATTTTAGGAAAACATCGCATGGGTGCCGCCTTCACAGAGCAAGGTGGGAGGGGCCAGAGATGGATGTTTCAGAAATGTAAGTTCAGTGGGCTGCCGTCACTGTGGTACCCAGACGAATCATGCCATCTTATCTAAGTGAGATGTAAAACATGAGTACCTCTTTGATGTTAATGTGTTTTTGCCATTTTATTAATAGATGTAAAGTCCCTTATGAGTTTAAATTTAAGGGAAATCATTCATTGAGTTCTGTGTGCTTTATATATAAAATATGTGGTTTTTGGTGTTATTTCCACTTCACTGACAGGGGAATGAAGGCTCAGAGGATGTGTGTAGCTTGCCCAGGATCACAGCTAACAAATGGCAGTTCCAACACTAGTTCCAGAGAGTAGAATCTTTACTCTGTTTCCTTCAGGCAGGGGGTTCCGGGTCTAATGTTCTCCACCTGCTGTGTGCGATCACCGTGCACCTTATTCCAGAGGCTAAACGTTAATGTCATGTCTGTGTCTGACCTGGTGACTCCCTGATCAGGCCCCAGACTGGCCCACTGAGCAGCAAAACGACTTTATTAACAGAGATGCCGATGTATTTATTTTTCATTTACTGGTCATAAATGAGGCATTGATGCGTCGTTTTCAAATTTTCAGGACTGTGTTCTTTTTCTCCTCTCCTTATAACCACAAAACGTCCTCAGAAACAACACAGTTAAGATAAATTTTTGTCTCTTCATTTTAGAGACCCACGCTTACTTTTCTATTCGTAGCTTGCGTTAGCTTGATTCTGTGTGCTGAGATAGACGCCATACCTATTACCATGGAAGCTGGGATCTCAGCGTTAGTAACTGAACTTGCAACACGGGATATGAAATCAGTCTCCTGTATGTGTCTTCCCAGTTTTCAAAACTTAGGGAGTTCACTAGCAGCATTGTGATGATTTATGCCATATTATATTTATGCTATATTATATATATATATTATTTATGTGTGTATATATGTATTTCCCATTGTACTTGCTGCTCAAAGGAAAATAAGCATTATTACCTTACATTGAAGTAGTAAAAAGTGTTTTCTATGGGTGAAACCATGTATAAATTCCCCTTTCTTCAGAGCCAAGGAGAAAGGTAAATTGCCTTAAGATATAAATCCATCTCTTGTGGGGTGACTGATCCTTTACAGACCCTGAGGTGGCAGTGACAGACAGTGTACCCTCTGATGGAACACATCAATGGGAAGTTGAATGTGAATAACGTACATTTAGTAAATCAGAAGTTATTTAAATTTTCTGAGCCCGACGTTTCTGTCTGTCGGAAGTAAACATACCTATCTGTCTTACCAGGTTTATTGACATTTCAGCATCATCCTGTGATGTGCTTAGTGCTGTGCCTCCCAGCCGTAATGTAGGCTCTCCACAAGGAGTAGCTACCGAGGATTGTTAGCAGACTGCTATAAGGAACAGGAACAGTTCTGGAGACTCAGCCATTATTAGCAAAGAGATCATAATGGACAGAGGCTAGGGAAGTGCACGAAGCCCGCACTGTCTTATGGGTTCGCCTAAAATATAGGACATAAGGGAAAATGGGGGCAAGGAAATCTCGATTCTTGACTTAACCTTGCTTGGCTTGTCTAATGCATAGTTGACCTAAGAATTCAAAAGTGTGGCTTGTTTAAGAAAAGGTAGGGACTTGAAAAGTAAGCCTATGTTACCCTTTGCACAATTTTTTTTTTTTTTTAACATAAAAGGATATCATCAGTCAGAAAATTTGTAGGTTTGGGAAGTAAAATTTTAGTAAAAGCAAAGGGAACCTTTTCAGGGACTTTTGATGTAAATCTCTCATTTCAGGGAAGCTGTGAGGACAGGCTTCCCGAACATGTGACCAAAGCCACAGACCTTGGCATGGCCCTCTTGTGCCTTACAGAATGAAATAAATTCACAAAGAAACAGTGGGGACATTTTAAAGGAGAAAGCAGAAGAATGAGCTAGAATGGGTGCCCTCTCTGGAATTAAATATTACAAACACAGGAGGTGGATAAGTGTCTGATTATGAAAGATGTTAGGATTTCTTAGGATCTCCCAGTATTAAAAATCAGCAGTATTAATGAAGTTGAATTTATGATAGTAGATTTCAGGTATTTAAGAGGAAGCCGTGAGTGTGGACATTGAATAGAATAAGACACAGGAATCCGGGAGTACTAGCTATGACTTAATGGAATTCCAGTTCAGGAAGCAATGCAAGGCTATTCTAATGAAGGCGGGGAGGGGAGGAGGAAACCGGAGGAACAAAGAGCTGCCGGAATAGCTGAGACAAGAATGCTACAACAAAGTGGAGGAGTGGCAGAGGGCCAAGGAGGAACACAAAGGCACAGCGCAGCGCAGGGAGAGCTGCGCAGGAAATGAGAAGCAACTTTCAAAACACATCAAGGGAAACATTCTTTAAATATATCAGAAACAACAGGACAGGGAAATGTAGTTTCTCTTAGGTAGATGCGGGGTGTGGGTTTTGAATGACATCGGTAGGTCAGGTTGTCTATTCCCCCCTCCCCCCAAAGCAGAACTTCTCTAAGAGTCTGGTAGTATTAGCTAAGAGTTGGGGTGTAAGCAAAATTATGAGAAGAGCTGACAAAAGCCTGTTTTAGCAGATTGCTTGTATATATTAAAGTCTGTGGGCACCCACGGCCTTGCTGTCAAGATGCTGAAATATTTGTTTAAAATGAGATCCCCATAGAGCACCAGTTGTAGAGAGAAGATAGAACTAAGGAAAGAGCAACATGTCATTTCTATGTAATATGGGCTGAAGAACGGCCTTGAAATGACAAATCTGAAAGCTTTTATGACCTGGAAGAAACTTTGGGGCAGGGCAGGTGGCAGGTGACAGGCAGGTGTCGTCATGAAATCGATTTGGACATAACTTGCAGGCCGGAAGGTAGCAGGTCTTACCGATGTGGTCTGAGAGAGAGAACGCGCTGTCAGACCAACACAGTCTCTCTCTGTGACACGGCAGCAGCACTGTAGACTGAGGGCAAGAGAAAGATGTCATCTAGTTTGATTTTAGGAACTCTGCTGATGTCCATCCACAAGTCACACCTATCGGACCACAAAGAAGTGACTGTTTTCCCACTGTCCAACTCTTCGAGGGGCTACCTCATTAGAACGCATCAGAAGTGTGTTTCAGTCGGAATTAATGGTCCTAACAGAGGGGCGGAGAGAGGGTCATATCAGGAAATGTTCTAAGGCAACCAGGGCTGGATCCAGTGCTTATTCAACATGTTCAGTAACCTGTAAGGTGCGCAGGAAACACAGGAAATGACCAGGTTGGTGGCAGGGACGGGAAGGAGGCAGGGAGGAGGGATTTAGGATCACTGGTCAAAGCGATTATAGACATTTAGAGGCATATTGAAAACAAAGTAGTAGCCGGTAATGTCAAGGGCAGAAAGGTAGGACGTACAGAGAGTACTTACTCTTTCGTGTGTAAGGTTCATGATGATGAACGCATGCTTAGGCATGCATGTTGAGTGTACCTGAGAGCGGCATATTTTTCCCCTAATGCAGTATTGAGTGGGTTTCTTTCTGAGCCCTATAAATTGGTCCTTTCAGGATCAACTGTCCTCTAAGTAGAGTTAAGAGAAGGCCTTGTAGGTATAAGCTCAAAATCAGCAGGCCAACCTACAAGGTCAAGAAAGAAAGCAAGTGTAGTAAGCTTAGGTCTTAGCCTTAATGGATCAGAAATCTAGTCTTAGCTCTACAAGTGAAGAAGTGATTGGACACATTGAAAGAGCCACAAAAACAGTTAAAAGATTGGGAAAAATAAGGCTTCCAGGCCAAATAAAACTTGAATTTAATGTGGAAAAATGTTGAGAGATAAGTTATTCATGTTAGGTATGCGAAGAACTCCTAAAAGCACATTGGTGACAGCTTTTCCATATTTCTTTTAATGACACACTGAGAGGGCAAAGGCTTAACTGAATAGAAGATTTGGAATAGATTTAAAAGAAGATAGAAGACTGTTGCTAAACATTGAGATAAGTGAGGGAGGGAGGGGTGTGTGTCTCCTTCCAAGAGATCTTTAAAATTATGAGCAAATATATTTTGGGGATGAATACATACATTTATAAAATGTTTGAGTTTGCACTCAAAGTAGAAAATGAAGGAGATGAGCCCTCTCGTCTCTTTCAACAATATGTCAAAATTTGTACTTGTTTTGCAGGACTTGGTCTTTGGTAAGAAAGTTTTAATTGGCGTTTTCCTCTTCCTAACCACAACTGTGAGTGCTCAGCTCTCTTTTAATTGCCGTGTAACTCTATTAGAGTGGTGTTTGTGGATTTTTATTGTATTTGCTTACTTAATCAGCAGTCTGCTTGGTGTCGCTTGGTTCTGTGAACCGAACATCTCTATCCTGTGCCCCATTGTGACTTGAGTTCCAACAGTGTCTGGCACATAGTATTTGTGGAATGAACGATGGGTGTTTAAAGAAGTACAGGGCAGAAGGTTGCAGGATTAGAAGGTTGTCATTTTCAGAATGATCTATGGAGGCTGGAATATTGCTAAAATGTATTTCCCAATCTTTGTCATACTGTTGAAGTCCCACTGCTGGAAACATGTGTCACTTGACTTAAAGAGCTTCCTCTCTAACCATCCTCTTTTAAATGCAAATGGAATCCACACAAAAACTCATACATGAATGTTCATAGCAGCAGTGTTCATAATTGCCAAAAAGTGGACACAACCCAAATGTCCATGAGCTGATGAATTGATAAACAAAACGTGGTATACCCAAACAAGGGTGCTAACACATGCTACGACATGGATTAATCTGGAAAACATTATGCAATGTGAAGGGAGCCAGTCACGGTGGACCACTTATGTGATTCCATTTCTGTGAAGTATCCAGAATGGGCAAATCCGTAGAGATAGAAAGTAGACCAGTAGTTGCCTAGGGCCAAGGAAGCTAGAAGCAGAGAGGGGATAACCACTGATGGGTATGGAGTTTCATTATAGGATGACAAAAATGTTCTAAAATGGATTGCCATGGTACACAAGCCTGTGAGTGTACTGAAAACCATCGGATTGTGCACTGTCATGGGTTGGATGCATTCATGGGAACACCTAGCACCACAGTGACAGGGCTCTATCGGAAAAAAGAGCATAAAAAACATAGAGTTCAGACAACACAAAATTCAAAATGATTCCTGTTTTCAGGTTTTGCTTTTGGCTAACTGTGCTTAAGAATTACAGTTGGCAAATACCTTTTCTACAAAACAAGCATTGTAGAGTGTTGCTGTTTCCCCTTAGAATGTGTGCAGACCTAGTCTTGCACATAGCACGTTAGATCTTAAGTGTGGGTTTCTGTGTCTGTCTCCCCTTCAGGACATGAAACTGAGCACTGTGTCCCTATCCTGTTCAGTGTTCTGTCCACGTTGATTATCCCAAGACCTGGCCCATGGTGGGAGAACCGTGGATGTTGCTGAGCTATCTCAGATATAAAGGCCTGGGGAGATTTAGCTTTAGGAAAGGACATACTCTAGTATGAGTTTCACACAGTTGACTGCTTGGAAAATACTTTTAATACTTTAAAAAAAATTAATACTCAAATGATTTTCCACTAGGGGGCCAGGACTATTCAATGGGGAAAGGAGAGTCTTTTCAACAGATGGTCCTGGGAAACTGGATATTTACCTGCAAAAAAAAAAAAAAAATGAAGTTGGACCCTTACTTTATACTGTATACAAAAATTAACTCAAAATGGATGAAAGACCTAAATGTGAGAGCTAAAACTGCATAACTCTTAAAACACAAGGGAAAAGTTTCATGACATTGAATTTGGCAGTGATTTCATGAATATGACACCAAAGCACCATATAACCAAAGAAATATAAGACAACCAAAGAAAAAATAGATAAATTGGACTTTAAAACTTTTTTTGCATCAAAGGATACTGTCAACAAAGTGAAAAGGTCACCCACAGTATGGGGGTAAATATTTGCCAATCAGGTGTATGATACCTGATAAGGGATTGATACCCAGAACATACAAAGAACTCCTACAACTCAATAACAATAACAATTTTTTTTTGTTTTTTCGAGACAAGGTCTCCCTCTGTCACCGTGGCTAGAGTACAGTGGAAGTACCATACCTCACTACAACCTCAAATCCTCGGCTCAAGCCATCTTCCTGCCCCAGCCTCCCTAGTAGCTGGGACTATTGGTGCGCACCAATGAGCCTGGCTAATTGCTTTTATTTTTAGTAGAGACGGGGTCTTGCTCTTGCTCAGGCTGGTCTCAAAATCCTGAGCTCAAGTGATCCTCCTGCCTTGGCCCTCCAGATTGCTAGCATTACAAGCATGAGCCACTGTACCCGGCCAACAATAATTTTTTAAGAACACAATTAAAAAAAAGGTAAAGGGCTTGAATAGACATTTCTCCAAAGAAGACGTACAAAAAGCCAATAAGCATGTGAAAAGATGGTCAACTTTGCTAGTCACTAGGGACGTGCAAATCAAAACCACAATGAGATACTACTGCATGCTTAGGTTGGGACGTTCGCATATGCAAGAGAGAGACAGAAAGAGAGGGAGGGAGGAAGAGAGAGAAATAACAAACAGCGTTGGCCAGGATGTGGAGAAATTGGAACATTGCTGGTAGGAATGCAAAATGGTGTAGTCAATGTGGAAAACAGTAGGGTGATTCCTCAAAAAATTAAATTGATCTAGCAATTTCACTTCTGGGTATATATCCCAAAGAATTGAAAATAAGGACTCATACAGATATATCTGAACATCCTGTTCATAGCAGCATTATTCACGATAGCTATTATACAAGGTGGGAGCAACCCAAGTGTCCATCGATGGATAAATAAACAAAATGTGTGTACATAGGATAGAATATTATTCGGCCCTAAAAGGAAGAAAATTTTGACACATGGTGCAACATGGATGAACCCTGAACACATTATGCTAAGTGAAATGAGCCAATCACAAAAGGACAAATATTCTATGCTTTCACTTACATGAAGTACCTACAGTAGTCAAATTCACAGAGACAGAAAGTTGAGTGCTGGTTGCTAAGGGTTGGAGGGAGGGGGATGGGGAATTTTTTAATAGACACAGAGTTTCAGTTTTGCAAGATATGAAGCATTCTGGAGATGGATGGTGGTGGTGATTGCACAACAATGTGAATGTACCCTTAAAAAGGAAGTGGTAAATTTTATGTTATGTATTTTTTTACCGCAGTATAAAAATTATTTTCAAATGAGGATTTTTTTTACGTAGACAGAAGTTGGCCACAAAAGTCACATACTGCTTGTTCCAGCATGAGTCTTCTCCGTGGCTTCTTCTAGAACACAGCAAGGACTGTCACTTCATGATTACTAAGTGAACCACATAGTCATTTACCAAATTTACAGTAGTGTCGAAAACACTATTGAAAACCTGGGACATGTTAGGCATCATCTGAGCCAAACTCTAGGAGATGGCATAATGTTGTTTTTGTTGTTGTTATTGGAGTTCTAATAATTTTTCCTACTAATTTACTTGCTACACCTCTTTAAAAATATGCTTACAAATACCTGCGTTGTATTTTTGCAAGATGTGTCTCATGAGCTATGTCCTAGTAGAAACCCAAAGACTTCCTGATAATGATGGAATGGAATTTGGGTGCTTGGAAACGAGTCTGGGAAATTGCCCCTGTGGACGCGCTGTTTGTTCTGTGACCTGTGGCTTCCCATCTTGGCTTGGACTGCCCACGCATGCCTCGCTCCACGGAGCATGACAAATAGTGTTTTGTTAATCTGAAGACTTAAACGTTTTTTGCATTTGCCTTTTCCTGTTTTTTTTTTTAGCCAGTTTCAGCAATACATGGGACGTTGTACTCTCTCCAAATGTTTTCTAAATTTAACTTAAGCGAGTCTATAGTCTAGAAGGCAACCAGCAAATACCCGTTCCAGCATGAGAGTCTCAGTGTCCCACCGGCCTCACTCAGTTCCTCTTCAGTCCTTTTGTCACCAGAAGTTCTGAGTAGTTTATGTCCCAGTGTGGGTGATTTTCTAGATTCTTCTGCCAAGGCTTTGTTCAGGTTATTCTAAAGAGATCTGAAACAGCTGTCCTTTTCTCAGAGGTCTGAGGTAGAACCCACTCCTACCCTCATGCTTATGAGTTCTCTGGTGTCCGAAGAGCAGGACTTTTGTCTGTCCCTTGTAGAATACTTAACATCCCAGTATGGGGAATCTGGACCCTAAACAACCTCTTAGCCCGAGTCGCCCAGTCCTGGAAGTTGACACGCAAGTGGCCCTGAAACAAATGACATCGACAACCCCTGGCTTCTGAAGGACTTACAGATGCTCTCCACGCCCTATAGTATGTGCACATGCTGGAAAGCCCCTCATGAAATTCATGCATTCAAGCTAGGCTGAATTTAATCCTTCAAAGAGAGGCATCTGTCAACTTTTTATGAAGCTGAACGTATTTTATAATTTTGACCTTGATGTTCAAGAAGTTTCTGCCTAATCTAAAACTTTGTTTGAAATAGGTTATCTTTTCACATAATGCAAACTTATTTGTTTTTCTTTTCCCCTCATTCTGGAAGCAATACATGTTCCTGTAAAAATATTGTCAATTTGAGGTATTTTAAGTTTATTTCCTTTAGTTCTTTTATTTGTGGCTGGGAAATCTAGACAGAATTGATTCTTATAACATAGATAACTCTATGAAAGAGTAAGTTCATCTTAACAGAATCATGTGGAAACTATTTTATAGAAAGACATGCAGAAAAATATAAACTAACATTTTAAGAATAAGTTTTATTGACACAGAGAAGGAAAACACACTGTCCAAGTGACTCACGTTTAAATACTGCTTTAATGCATGAACCAGCTTTTTAAAGTGAGTTTCTGAAGCTTGGTTTTCTTATCCGTAGAAGTGAAGGTACTATATTTTTCTCATTGTTAATGTGTAGATTGAATAAAATGCTACATGTCCAAGAACCTGAAAGGTATCTGGTATACCTAGCAACATAGTAGCTTCTCAAATCTCTACTTAATTGCTTTCTTTCTGTTTCCACATATTATTCCTTTTCGTATATCTCTTTATTAGCACAGAAAATGTTGCTTTGGGGTTATAATCATTGCCATTCAGTCATTAAATACATTTTTTCGCTTTTGGGCACTGTCACCCAATTTTTGACCATTCTAATGGATCTTCATTTATAGTTGCCTAGTAATTACCTGATTTCAATCTAAAGAAATTTAGCCTTCTAAGTGGAAGAAAATCCCATGCCATCCCTGAGTAAAGGATTTACTTCTCAGTGTGCAAGTGGTATGTTTGAGCTTAGCTTCAACCTCACGTGGACCTATTAAATTGCTTGCTTTAGAAGCCGGTAACCTCAAAGGTGCGATGATAGGAATTTTGGTGTTTGTCTAATAGCTGCATGGGCAGGAACTGGGCCAGATGCTGTACAGACATTTCCATGTTGAATCTTCAAAACTCCCTGATGGGTATCGTTATCCTTATTTTACAGGAGTGGAAATTGAGGCCCACAGAGCTTCATTAGCTCACTTGGGATGGCACACTAAGAAAGTTCCGGGCCAGTGTTGCGCCTAGGCCTGTTTGAGACTGTTAATCTAATTGCATTTAGGGGTCGTGATTATGGGCGGTGGTAACCTTTTAGCATAAAGAACTTTAGTATCCCCCAAAGCCAATGGTGAAGTCTGTCTCACAGGGCAGACTCTGCCTGTTCCTCTATCTCTGTCTTCTCTCCCTGTCTCCCTTGCTTGTCACTGTTCAGAGTGTGTTAGTAAATAGAGCCAATTCCAAGGGTGCGAAGTGTCACGATGCTGGGGAAAAAGACCTGCTGCAGGCTGAGTGGTTCCATGTTGAAGGAATGGAGCATCTAACCGTCCAACCGGGGCTTGCTCTCCCGGCCATTGGGATTGGGTAGGAGAAGGGCTGGAGAGGAGAGCTGTCTGATTTGGTCCCGTTCCTTGGAAGAGCATGACTCTGGTGCTGCCACAGTTCCTGTCCTCTTCCGGTTAGGACTGTCACAGTTCCCTCCATCCCGTCTCTCCCCTCCCACCCCTATAGCACCTGTCACCAGGCTGAAGCCAGGCAAGGCCCCCTTGGCCCAGGCAGAATGATCCATTGTGAAGTTTACTCTTGGGAATTTTCTTTTGCCCCAAACTGCCCCAGAACAGAATGATCTAGACAGCTACGTTGTGTAGTTGACCGCCTCACCTTTACTGGTGTGTTCTTTCCTCTGAGATATCAACCTTGTAAAGAATAATAAAGTTCAACTGGAAATTATTTTCAAGTAAATAGAAATGCCTCAGCAAGATCCAGCCTTCTAGTGGGTGGGAATATGCTTTGAATGTATGTGTGAGTGTCTATAAATGTGTCTGACACATGTTACATGGAGATAGTTCTCTGTCGTGCAATCCTAAGAAATGCAAATCCTTTTCTCTCTGATGCTGCGCTCTTCCTTCCCTGCAGATACCATGTTATGCCCAATAGCCTGCCAAGTCCATATGGGTTAGAGCTGCCTGTTATCCTTCTAGTACTCCTGTCAAAATAACCATCACGGTGCAAAAGCAAAGCCAAGAAATGCATCCTCCCTGGGCTGAAGCTGGACGCAGTGGCCAGCTTTCAAATGAACTCTTTTTTATTTCTTTCTATTCTAGAAGCATTCCACAGTCATAGGTAATAGAATTCCCTTTCCCATGTCTAACATGTGTAGGCAAAATCTTTATTAAGCCCCTCGCTGGGATGGAAGTCACGAGGTCAGCCTGGAAGATTGTCATGCCAAGATGATTCCTTCTCCTAAAAAAGAAGCCTCGGAAGTTTTTATTTAAATGTGGTGTTTCGTTAGTGTCTATGTGGAGGGTGTTCACCTTTTGCTTTTCTCTTCAGTGGTGACTCGAAGTACTAACAATTCCAGGCAAAGTGTAGCATCTCCCCCATCTAAACCCAGTGGTCCTGGGAAAATTTTATGAAGTTTAATCAGAGAAACAAAGTGTACTTCCTTTTGTACTCTATGTCACATCCTGTGGCTCCATTAATATTTATTTTCATGAACTGAGGTTGTAGTTTAGATTTCCTCAGTACGGATCGTAGAGCAAACAGCGTGAAACTGCCGTTAGGAGATTTCAGATTCCCACTGGCTTTGCCAGTTGCTAACTGATGACTTAGACAAGCTGTGGAACTTCGACTAGTTCCAATACTTTAAATGTGGGAGTTGAACTGGGTCACCTAGAAGATTCCTTTTAGCTTTAACATTCTAGGATCCTAGAAAAAAAAAATACAGTTGCATAGACTAAGAATATTATTTGTTTCCAGAGTATTAGCCTTTATAATAGATGTTGTTTGAAAAGAGAGCTGATATTCGGATGTTGGGCAAATAATTAAAATTGAAGGAAGTCTACCAGACTGTTCTTGCTGGCATGAAATTATGCCTGAAGGCATAACATTGTGTCCTTAGCAGCCAGTCAGCTCGTTTCTGAGAAGCACAATACCCCGTAGACATCACAGTAGCTGGTGAGCTCCGTGTACAAATACACACAAGACCACAGTCACAGAAAGCAACAGCCTCAAATATCGGAACATAGCAATAAATTCAGATGTGGGAAAAAATTGAGAATCAAGTGATTGTCACCAAGCCTAAGTGTTTTCATTCGAGAGACCTACCTTACATACTATACCAGTTTAGTGGAAGACTCTGAAAACAGAGAAGATAACAACTGACAGCAAAAAGAGGACTAATTTTTTGAAAGTAAAATTTTTAAATGAATTTTTCCATAATATATACACAGGAAAATCTTAGAATCATACAATAAATAAGCCATGGGTATACTGACAAAATGAAAAGCTTCTACCCTCATTCTCCATCCTTCTTTCTAAAATTAACCATTGTTCATAGGTTTTTGTTAGATCCTTTCCTAAAATGGCATATGCATATTTCAACAGATAGATGCATAGCTTATTTTTACATTTATATGAATTATAATAATGTATGATTATTCTGTACCTTGCTTCTTTGCTTAATGATGCATCTCTAAGGTACTACTCCACATCATCTCATATAGATACATCTATGTTTTTAATGACTATGTTGTTTATCATGTGGATGGTCATAATCTATTAAATCAGTCTCCTATGGAAATTAAATGATAATTTCTCTTGTCTCCACATTTCTCAATCTACAAGTTCTCCATTTCCATCTTTATCCTCTTTCTTAGGAAGGCAAAGCTTCATTGGATAGTCTGTTCCTACATCTGGGTGTTATTTTTTTTTTCCCATAGGGTAAATTTCTAAAAGTGGAATTGATTGTTCAAAATATTTACAAATTTTACCAGAAAGGTTGTACCAATTTGAGTACCCCTGCAAGAAGTAGGAATGCTAGTTTATACTTGCAACCCCTGGATATCAGACTTTTTAACATTCTGCTAACATAGTGAGTGAAAAAAGAAATTGATTATTTTGACTTATATTTTTAAAATCATTGATGTTAAAGTATATTTTCCTATGTTAGTCAATTGTGTATGCATAAAATTCCGATTTGTGTTTTTGTGCATTTTTAATTGGATGATTACTTTCTTTTGTATTGATTTGCAAGACCACTTCATAAATTAAAGAATTAACTACCATATTCGATGCAACAGTTTTTCCAGTTTTTAAATTTTGTTGAGATTTTTTTTTTCCCCTAGAAATTTAAATTTTTCCAGTAATCAAATTCAGCAATCTTTTCTTTCATATTTCTCTTCTTGGAATTGTGTTTTTAGAAAGGTCTTCCCCATTCCAATATTACATATTAAAAATTTGTGTTTTATTCTAGTGCTTTTCGAGTTTAACTTTCTTAGGTTGTAATATTTGATCCTTCTGAAGTTTTATTTTGGGGTAAGGAGTTTGATAGGGATCTAGCTTTGTTTCTTTTTCCAAGTGGCTAGTCAACAGTACTGACTGAATAATTAATCTTTTCCCCCACTGATTTGAAATCTGTGAGATCCAGACTTCTACTTGTGTTTGGGTCTGTTTCTGAGCTCTATGTTTGGTTCCTCTGAGCTGTTTTTTCCTTCTCCAATTTGAATATGTTTGAGTGACAGAATTTTTATTTATGGGTCATGCAGGGGGAAGATTTGCCATTGTTTGGCTCTGTTCACTGTTTTGAGGCTATCTGATGAAGGGATGTCTTTGTTTCTATTTTCTCTATTAACGTCAGAATTAATGTTCGTGCTGCCATTATATCATCTATAAAGAATTAACTTTGGCCATCACATTAAGCTTAAGAAGACTGAATGTAAACAAAATTAAAAATAAATAAGATGATTTTTAAAATAGCATCTAGGAAGATCACTTTTAAATGTCTTATCTGGAAATCTCACTTCTCTGACAGTGTTCAATAAATATACTGTACCTGTTCATGCACACACTTGTAGGCAATCCACCAGAAAAGTATTAGTATTTCTTGTGCTTTGTCTCTTAGTATGTGGCACGTCACATAGAGTTGTGGGTTGCCCTGATCTGACTGATTTCATATAAAGGTCTTTGCTTTGGCAGTAGTTGGGATCTATTCATTCTCTGAGGTAAATCTTGCAGAGCAGGAAGTTAGGGTTTTGGGGTAGATTCCAGGAGTCAGTTCTGACCTTATTGTTGGGGAATGTGGAAACCTAAAGCCTTCCTTTAGTTAATAATATGAATAGTGAAGGATTTTTTCTCTCTGAGCTGATTGGGTATTTTCTAAAAGAGGATGAGCTTTTAATAGCAGGAATGTAACTTTGCATTTTGCACAGATCTGTACTTAAACATGGCCAGAGAACAGCCCCTGCTTTAAAAATCTCCTTATTTGTACATGTAGTCTAAGGGAGAGCCCTTACTATTTATGTGGAGAGAAAATAAATGAGATTTCTTTCTATCTGTCTTCCATATGTTTAATGGTAGGATTGTGTCTTGGATCTGGCGTTAAAACAGACTGTGGATTCTGTGAGTTGATGCAATTAAGAACCATTCTTATCTCAGCATCAACTCTGCAAACTATCTCAGAAAATCCAATATCAAGTGTCCAGGTGATAAATACATCATAAGCTGAATGGGCAATTTGGTTGTTTCTATTCAATTGAACAAACAGGCATAGGTGCTTATTAGTTCCAGACCCCAGTCAAAGAAGCAATATGGGGGTGTGGAAAAAGGGGTATATATTCTATTGTCTTGGCTTCAAATATCGAACAATCTTTTTGCAATCCACTACCTCAAGACACCAAGCATGGTAATTTCTTCACTGACAATTAACGCTGAAAATGAACTGCTGTTTCTTCCCAGTGCACAAAAAGGGGCTGTTTGAGAAGCTGTGGCAGATCATGGCAGTTTGTACTTAGGGACAGCTGTAGTGCTTGGCTTGAGTTCCCCTCAGCGTTGAGCACAGAGCTGTCCACTTAATAAGAATTCGGCAATATTTACGTACACATAGCATTCTTCCCAAATAAGAAGGGTAGCAGAAACTAACTGCAGGCTACCTCAGCAAATCTATCCAGACGGCATCCATATACATCCCCACATTTGAAGTAAAAGCCTGGTGCCAAGATCTCAAAGAATCCAAAGATTGGGAAACCACCAAAGGGGCCATTAGGCTAAATAAAATGTGCCTAAGATCTTCATTCAAACTTGATTGAGTCTAGAGCCAGTTACCCCTGGAGAGAGCTGTTAGAATAAGACTTGACTTTGAATCCACAAGCAAGGAATTGCCTCTGCAACACAAATGATAGGCTAAGAACAAATTGGGAGGCATCAATTTACCAGGCTTCAAGCTATACTGCAAGACTATAGGAACTAAAACAGGATGGTACTGGCACAAGAACAGAGACGTAGACCAATGGAACAGAACTGAGAACCCAGATATAAAACCATCCTCATATAGCCATCTAATCTGTGACAAAGCAGACAAAAACATACACTGGGGAAAGAACTGTATTCAATAAATGGTGCCGGGAAAATTGGGTAGCCACATGTAGAAGACTGAAACAGTATCCATACCTCTCACAAAAATCATCTCACGATGGATAACAGACTTAAACCTAAGGCATGAAACTACAAGAATTCTAGAGGAAAATGTTGGAAAAACTCTTATAGACATTGGCCTCGGGAAAGAATTTATGAAGAAGACCACAAAGGCAATCACAGCAACAACAAAAATAAATAAATGGGACCTGATCAAATTAAAAAGCTTCTGCACAGCCAAGGAAACTATCACAAGAGCAAACAGACAACCTACAGAATGCGAGAAAATGTTTACATGGACTGATAACTAGAATCTATATAGAACTCAGGAAAATCAGCAAGAAAAAAATGAAACAATCCCATTAAAAAGTGGGCAAAGGACATGAACAGAAACTTTTCAAAAGAAGACAGACTACTGGCCAAGAAATATGAAAAAATGCCCAACATCTCTAATCATCAGGGAAATGCAAATCAAAACTGCAATGAGATACCCCTTAACTCCAGTGAGAATAGCTTTTATCAAAATTCCCAAAACAATAAATGTTGGCATGAATGCAGAGAGATAGGAACACTCATACACTGCTGGTGGGACTGCAAACTAGTACAACCTCTGTGGAAAGTAATATGGAGATACCTCAAAGAGCTACAAGTAGAACTACCATTTGATCCAGCAATCCCATTACTGGGCATCTACCCAAAGGAACAAAAGACATTCTATAAAAAAAGACATCTACACTAGAATGTTTATAGCAGCACAATTCACAATTGCAAAGATGTGGAAACAACCCAAATGCCCATCAATACATGAGTGGATTAATAAAATGTGGTATATGTATACCATGGAGTTCTGTACTCAGCCACAAAAAACAGTGGTGATCTAGCACCTCTTGTATTATCCTGGGTAGAGCTGAAGCCCGTCCTACTAAGTGAAGTATCACAAGAGAGGAAAAACAAGCACCACATGTACTCACCATCAAATTGGTATTAACTGATCAACACTTTGTGCACATACAGTAGTAACCTTCACCTGGTGTTGGGCAGGTGAGGGGCGAAGAGCGCATGGGTATGTTAACACCTAATGGGCGCGATGTGCACCATCTGGGGGATGGACACACTTGAAGCTCTGACTTGGATGGGGGGCAAAGGCAATACGTGTAACCTAAACATTTGTACCCCCATAGTATGCTGAAATTAAAAAAAAATTGATAGGCTAAGAATAATTCACCATCTGAGCTCTCCTTAGATACTTTGTAGAGAACCCAGGGTAGGAGTTGTTTTGTTTTCTTTTGCTTTTTGGTTCACTTCCCCTCCCCCCGCCCCCACTCTCTTATTTTACTTATTCATTTTGACTGTCAATAGTATTTTTCTAAATTGTGGTAAAAAACATATAAGATTTGCCATCTTAACCATTTTTAAGTATACGGTTTAGTGCTATTAAGTGTATTCACATTGTTATGCAACCAATCTCCAGAACTTTTTCATCTTATAAAACCAAAACTCTGTATCCATTCAACAAGAGCTGTCCACTCCCCGCTCCCTCCAGCCCCTGCCAACCGCCATTCTGCTCGGTTTCTATGAGTTTGACTACTCTCTCTAGACACTCACATAGGTTTAATCATATCGTGTTTGGTTTTTTGTATGTGGCTGGTTTATTTTACTTAGCACAGTGCCCTCAAGGTTCATCCATGGTGTAGCATGTGTCAGAATGTCCTTCCTTTTTAAAGCTGAATGATATTCTACTGTATGTCTACACCACGTTTTGTTTATTCATTCATCTGTCAATGGCCATTTGGGTTTTGTTCGCTCTGAATCGACCAAATATGCCAACACTGCCTTTGTTCATCTGAATATATCTCAACAAAGCCGGTATAGAATCTAAAGATACTTCCTGGTTAAACTTTCACTGTTGTTAATAACTGTGAGCTGGCTTAGTGAGCGTTAAGGCGCACAATAGCAGTCCAAGGGATTGCTTTCCAAATACATTCCAGTGACGGATCACTAGTCTTGATACCTCGTACCTTCCTCATGTCAAGTTTAGGCAGGTGCAGGATTCATAAAAGAGTCAAAAGACAAAGGAGACAGCCACTTGCTGAGGGATGTTTGCCTTCTGGAATTAATATCCCTCTTCCCAGGATCCAGAAAGGTGTGTTTTTCATGGATGTTTTCAGACCTCTAAGCCTGAGATGTCGGTTTATTTTCTCAAGGACACAGTACGTGATCCTTTTCCCCAGACTTTCTCAAAGACTCTGCTAGATAAACACTCTGAGGTGCAGGAAATGGGACTAGAGGGACCATTGACGTTTTTCACCTCCTTTTGCCCTGAAATCCTTTCCTTCTTCAACACTGTCCTCACGTTTCTCAGACAAAGAAAGAAATGGAAACTCAGTTCGTTTGTGTTTTACACACGTGCCAGCTTTGACCACTCTTGGCACGAGGGGAGTGGGAGATGAATGGTTAGGATTATACCCATGGAAAAAGCCAGAAGGCTTCTATCACAATTTTTGTTTTTTAAAATATTTTGTTTTCATAGCTGGGGATTTCTGTCGGCTTAGAGGGAGAGAGAAGGAAAAAATACACTAGGATAAAAGAGGGAGTACTAATTAAACAATGACAACAGTGCACACATACATAACAAGATACAGCAAATTCCATGTCAGTTTTGGGAAGAAATGCTTGGAGGTTCCCTTCCAGCTTTATGAAGATATAATTGACAAATAAAAACTGTACATATTCATGGTGTACAATGTGACAATTTCATATATGAATACATTGTGAAATGATTACTATAATCAAATTAATGAATACGTCCATCACCAAGCATAGTTCCTATGCTTTGAGTTTTGAGGTTTGCATTTGAGCATTTTAGGATGAAAAGAAAAAAAAAATGAGTTTTGGGGTAAATGAGCAGAATAGTGTCTGTATGATTTGCATATCATTCCTTGTCTTAAGAAAATTGCTTTATAGCTGAAAGATGATTACTGACCCAATGAACTTCTGGTATGATTATTCTTATCCTAAAAGGACTACCAGCAAATTTTACTTCTAAAATACAAGTTACTCCAGTTCATTCCAATAGTGACATAATAGAGTCTACTCATTTTACAACTATACATTAAATGGTGAAAATTTAATTGAAGATAAAGTATACATGAAAATAATTCATAAATGAAAATAAATCCTAATATGTAACCAATTAGGAAATGAAAAATATAATATCATTAAAATTTGTTTGACTCGTATGTACTTTTCAGGAACATACCTGCCGTGTAACCTCAGATACACAAATAGCTAGAAATGCATATGTGTGTGTGGTCATTTTTATGACTAGTAGATGCAGCATTGCTTTAAAATAGCTTATCTAGCGTAGTGGAGAAAATAGACCCATTTATCAGCCCTGACAATAAATTCACAGCAGATATTTCTTTCCTTTTTACTTTGTGGTTTAAGAGATTTTCTAAGAATTATTTTGTGTTGTTGGTAAAATTTACCTAAAGATAAAGGGAAGTTATTATATTTGCTTAAAAGTGGGATATTAGTGAGATCTTGAGAAAAAAAAAATGTATACATATCAGGAAAGCTCACCACCTGAACATTCCATAGGATCTTGTAAATAACAGATTTCCAGACTAAGCAGGTTAAATTTTCACACCAATTCCCTGAGCAGTGATTTCAGCGAAGTCATTAATAATTCTCTTTGGAGAGAAATTTGGGAGCCCAGCAAAGAGTGGATAGTGTCTGCACAAATTGCTACTCCCAAGCATAGGCCCAAGGATTCAGACAGAGCTGGGATCTTACACTTTTGTAGGAGGTTACATTGATTGCCAATGAATGCATACTCACTTAGTGATTTTGTTTGTGAAGGACATGTAACCTGGGTCATTTGAAAGAAAAAAAAAAATGACAACCAGAATCAGCCGATGTGTAATACAGGAAACAATGCCCTGGTTTTGATCCCCTAACATCTGTGTGTCTTCTGGTAAGGTTTTTGAATAGAGGTTGGAGAACAGCAAAGCAAAGGTATTTGTTGAGCTCCAACCATGTGCCAGACGCTGATGTTATTTCATTTACCGCTGACTGCAGCTCGGGTTATGCTACGTGATATTATAGCATTTTCATTTTACAGGCTGGAAGACTGAAGCTCAGTCAGGCTAAGTCATTTGGCAGACGACACATCTAGGACAGTGTGTTTCCAAGCCTGTGCCCTTTGCAAAACACCTTCCTGTGCCTGGCCAGCTCAGTGTCACCAGACACACGGAGGTAGAACCTTCCTCTTCTAACCTGATGCTGTTTTATCTTCTCCATTCCAGGGGTAGGATTGTAAACACTGGAAAATCCAAGCCAAGTACTGCAAGCTGTTAAGGAAAATGAGTCGCTTGCTGGATACATTAAACGTCTTTAGATTGTGAGAGCTTCATGGGGAAATAAAGTGTAGAAATGATATTTCTTCTTAAAAAGAACTGAATATCTCTCCCCAGTAGAGATTGTTGGCAAGTTCATGTATAATCATGGTCAGCAGAAAAGAAATCTAAGCAATAATGAAAAGCTTGTGTACTCGGAATGCCTTTAACCCAGAGAGCCGAAGAACAGGCCTTTGGGGGATGGTGCTAGAAGGAGGTGGAATTAGGGCATGAAAAGAATCCTGCCTTGAAGGGAAAGACAGGGCAAAAGAACACGGAGATTAAAAGCAGGCATGATATGTGGTTACTCTTCACCCCTGGGGAAGGTGGTATAAACTGCTTTTGTTTTACTCCTATTCCCCCAAATCTTTTTTTCTTTTCAAAGAAAGGATAAAAAATATTTTTGAGATATAATAACTTATTACCTTCTGGCTTTAGGCCTAGAAACCTCAGAAGTTGAAAGTAATTTTCTATTTTATATGCTGCAGATGCTCCCTGGTCTGAAAACTGTGACCTGTCTCCTAAACAATGATGACATCAGCGTTTAGGGGTAACATTCCTCCACATTGTGTGATGCCAGTAGCAGCCGCGGGGGTAGCCCTTACGAAAGTAGGGGGAGGGCAGGCAGTGTGATAGTTTAGATCGTGAACTCCTCAAGGGAAAGTTATTTAGCATGACTCTGATTGTGTGTGAAGATATGTTTTTTATTGTGTTCTACTTCTGAGACAGTATCGTAGATAACCGATCTTGCCTGTTTGCATTTCAAGAGGTCTTTGTGTGATAACCTATTTTTGGTGCATTTTCACAATCAGTTCAGACTACCCAACCCATATATATTAGTAATTAAGAAGAACTCTCCCTGTAGAGAAGAATCAAGGAAATTCTGCTTCCTTTGTTTAATTTTTGACATCTCTGGAGGGTCCCAGTAAACTCTTTTTACCCATTAATTATTGACTTTGAACTAGGGTAGGTATGTCTTTCCTCTGGAGTCTACAAGTAAGTCTCAGTTTTAGTCTTGTTAGCATGAGGTTAAGTGATAAAACCAAAAGAAACGTCATAAAACAGATTGTGTGTGAATCACCTTCCTGCAGCCACTGGAACTGGCTGACAGCTACACCGTGGGCAGGAGGGATAAGGAAGTGATATGTTGGGGAAAAAAACAGATGACGGATAATGTCTTAATTGTGAGGGCCATTTTCATAGTTGATCATACTTAACGGGTCCTGTATTTCAGCTGTCACTCTTCTTGGAAGAGTGAATTTGTGCATCATAAGTAGATTGTTGGAATCTAACTTTTCCAAAATTTCTATCTGGTTCCCTTTCTTCCCCACTAAGCGTCTTTATCTCATCCTGGGCTCCATTCTTCTCTAGAGATGATGCCAGTCTTCGTGACGGTGCCCTTTGCCACCTGTTCAAGGTCAGTGTCCATACATGTCTTCCTTCAGCCATTCGGCAGAATGGGTGGGTGTAGCTGTGCTACCATCTGAACCTGTTGCCCGCTGTGCAATGGGGAGGTCCCAGTCCTAGGGGACAAGGGGAGCTGGGGAGCCAGGGACAATACAGGACTTTTCTCCACCTTAGGTTGAGGCAGGACTCATGAAAAACAATGAAGTCAGGAATAATTGCCTTTTGCACCAGTTATTTCCTTTCTGGACCCCTTTTACCTGCATCTTAGCAAAATATCCCCTGAAAAAGGGTTCTTACTAAACTTATTAATAGTGAAATCTAGCTGTCTGATGGGGCTGCTGTTGCATCTCTCCCAGTGGTGTTTGCACTTTTAATGATGAAGGTCACAGCCCCTGCTTAGCTCACCAGGCGGCTGTGGATTTGCAGGGTGCAGGGGGCATTCCTGGACCATGATGGTTCCTGGTTCCCCTGAAGCCACCCTCCACCCTCCGCAGCTCATCCACACGCCACCACCTGCCTCCTCACAGGTCTAACCCCATCCTCTGGTTGATGGATGGGACGAGACTCTGCACGCCCCAGTGCCTGGTAACACAGTGGGGAACCCATCAGAGACACCTTTCGCAGGGTCGCTTGTCCAGCCGGGGTGTTTTTCTTCTTCATCCTTGCTGGCCACCAACATGGCGCTCCGCACACCCAGTGGAAGCCTGTGTTCCCCCCTGCACCATTGCAGGCTCCACCGGGGTGGGAAAAAGGTCAGCAGACAAATCCACGACAGAGCTGAGGGTTGGCTTATGCTTCACCCCTAGGCTTTTCAGCTGACCCGAGAACCGCATTGTGAATGGGGAGGAAGAGAGACTCACTAGACAGTCCTTTAAAGAGAGATGGAGTCCACCGAAAGTTGACCTTCTTTGAGGTGTTCCACATGGAATAATCACGGGTAGTGTAATATTTTTTCATTGACATACAACCAATCGCAGAGTCTATGTGTTGACTTTAGGTTTAAACTTGAAAACATGCTCTGTCCTCCTCATAAAGGGGCATACTGATCTGCCTAATTTAGATTATAGTGGCCAGAGCACCACCATTCTATTAAAAAGTATCATTTTTTTTATGCCAACCCATCAAATGCTCATTTAAACTCTGCCCTCTACTCTGGATTCCAAGGCTGCTTGGTCACACCTCCAAGCCAGCCCCATACTGAGAAGGTCAACGTCAAACTCGGAATAGACGGAGCGTCAAGGTTGTTCTTGCTCAGCAGTCTTGCCTTGAAAGAGTGGGTCACTGTTCCCAGAGGCAAAGGAACTGCTGCTGGATGACATGCACGTGGGATTTGTTAGCTTCGTGAAGGGGGTGGGAGGCCACCATGCTACTTGGCAAATTATGAGAGAGGCCGGGGGATCAAAAAGAAGGTGATTCCTTGCCAGACGTTCCTGGTTAAGAGTTGAATTACTATGGAGCAAATAATCTGAAAATTATGAGCGACCTTCTCAACTTTGTCCTAAAGCCTTGTGCCTGGGGTTGCAAACCGAAGGAGAGAGTGTGGCTTTGTAAGGATTTGGGCGTCGGTGGGGGTTGGCTGGCCAGTTCCTCGTGGGGTTCCCCAAAGCAGTGCTGCAGGGTGAAAAGAGTGTTGAGTCCCCCCTGGAGAGCCCTAGAATGACCCCCATGTCCCTCCGCTTCAGCCTCAGACCCACAGCAGCCTTCTGAGTCGTCTAGGTGGAGGATGAGATACAGGTGTCCGTGCAGGAGTGTTCAAGACCAACCGAGAGTGCTCATCTTGGTGACGTGGTTTCCTCTTTGCCACCTGACTTCAAGGTCCCCCTTCCCCTGCCTGCACCCTAAAGTTGCACAAACCCTGCTGTAAACTGTGCATGCGATGGATCTAGGTCGTGGCTCCTTATAAGACTCTAGTGCCTGATGATCTGAGGTGGAGCTGAGGCGGTGATGCTAGCGCTGGGGAGCGGCTGCAAACACAGATTATCATTAGCAGAGAGGTTTGACTGCACAATAAATGTGACGCACTTGGATCATCCCCAAACCATTCCTCACCCCACCAGTTCGTGGAAAAATTGTCTTCCATGAAACTGGTCCCTGGTGCCAAAAAGGTTGGGGACCGCTGCTCTGAATGATGGGAGATGGAGCCACCCAGGCAGATGTTTCAGATGGAAATGCCCATGAAATAACAGTGTCACCCCAAACCCATTTGGACCTTATTTATGGCTTATACCACCTTTACAACAGCACTCAGTTGTGTTTGTGAGTAACAATTTCTGTTTTTCTCTCTCTTCCAAAACGTATTTCTTGCTAGATTGGTTCCATTGCATATTTTCAGCTTATTTCAGTAACATTCTGATGGGCGGAGTGTCCAGGAAGCTCCACAATAATGTTTTCTTGTCCTTCTCCTAGAAGAGCCCTTGGTAATCTTCTTAAATGTTTTTCAAAAGCCTTTTAATGACACTACTCAGTGCCCCGCTGATCACTTGTGAACGGCGGACGTGCACCAGCTCCAGAAATTCCATGTTTATAATGATAAAGAGAGCTGTAAGACTTAATTTTGCTAAGGGACTGTTTCTCTCTCTTGATCTGACTCTCTTGGTTTTTCCATGTAGGGCCAGAGGCTGTTTGTGTGCTCGGAGACTGTGCTTTTAACTTTTTGCAACTTGATATTTCCAAGCAATTAGCAAAGTCTGTTTAGAGTCGAATTGTCATGTGTATACATTCTATTTTAATCCTTTGCAATCAGGGGAATGAGCATTAAACTTCTTCAAGAACTTCTAGAATCTAATCATCTGATTTCCAGGGATTGAAATCTTTATTTATTTTATTTTATTATTATTTTTTTGAGACAGGGTCTTGCTCTGTTGCCCAGGTTAGAGTACAGTGGTGTCACCATAGCTCACTGCAACCTCCAGTTCCTGGGCTCAAGCGATCCTACTGCCTCAGCCTCCCAAGTAGCTGGAACTATAGGAGCACCACCACGCTTGGCTAGTTTTTCTATTTTTTTGTAGAGACAGGGTCTGGCTCTTGATCAGGCTGGTCTCAAACTCCTGGCCTCAAGCAATCCTCCCACCTTGGCCTCCCAGAGTGCTAGGATTACAGGCATGAGCTACTGTGCCTGGCCTTATTTTATGAATGAAAGCTTTGACTGGATATGAAAAATGACAGCCAGTAGTATTCACCCAGCTAGCAGAATGTATAACCTTCACTCCAGTGACTTCCAAATCATGCTATAGAGCTACAGCTGGGTGGTGGTGTTGCTATTGTTGTTCTTCCTCCATAGATGATCTTCCAACAATGCCGTGTTAAAAATAATAGTTTGTAACTATGGCCCTCAGTGATGTCGTGTGTATTATAATGATGTTTGATCAAACAAACTGGCAATTGATGGCACCTGTTCCTTGTCTGTGTAAATAATACCGACCCATCTTTGACTTTAAGAAATGGTATCACTCGCTTATTTGATTGCTCTTAGCAGTGACATGGAACTGTCAAGAGTAGTATTTGTACAAGAAGGTATTTTCCTCCCAATAAACCTTATCAGCTTTCACAGAATAATCACAGCCTCAAAAGTATTTCTGGCTGTCTCTGTGGGTTAACAGGCCAGACGTCGGGAAGTGAGGCCAGAGACCAGCACTGAACTCTCCACGTGATGCAGGCTGGGGAGGGCGGCAGGGTTGGCTGAACCTAGTCCACTAGTCCACGGGGCTTGGGGTCAGGGGAAATTGCAGCTCCGTGGGCAGGTGGGCCACAGGGCCCCAGGTTAGCAAGTCTCATGGCAAGGTCCCCAGCTGGGGATGCAGATGCTAACATCTGGCACCATAGTATTCATGATCTTAATCAGTTTGGGCTGTCATAACAAAACAGTGTAGACTGGGTGGCTTAAACAACAGAAATTTATTTCTTACAGTTCTAGAGGCTGAGAGTCCAAGGTCATGGTGCCAACATAGTCAGGTTCTGGTGAGGGTGTTCTTCCTAGTTTGCAAATGTATCCTAACATGGCAGAGAGAGAGAGAGCGCGCGAGCGTGAGAGCGAGCTCGTCTCTGTCCTGTCCTTTTAAAAGGGCACTAATCCCATCGTGAGGGCTCTACCCTCATGAGCTAATCACCTCCCAAAGGCTACCCCTCCAAATACCGTCACATGAGGATTAGGGCTTCAACACAGGAATTTGGGAGGACACAAGGATTTAATCCATAGCACTTGTGAACTGACACCAAGCACTGGCACTGAGTGGATTGGGGTGGGCCTAACAAGTCCTCGTGCTTTAGCAGCAAAACATTTTAGGGTACTCTTTCTTTTGTGCATACCGTAAGTGCCTTCTCCTTAATGATAATGTCATTGCTTTCTTATGTTTAGAGCTTTGCAGTGAACAGTGCTTTCATCCAGTTTACCTCATTCGTGCTTCTTGGTGACCCTGGGAAGTAGGTGGGATGCTCATTGCCGTTCTGCAGATGTGGAAAGTGAGGCTCTGTGATTTAATGAGCCCAGTACAAAGCCTGGTGTCGGGCTAAGTCATTTATTCAAAGTGAAACAGCAAACGCGTGCTGAACCGAGGTCTGGGACTCAGATCATTCTGATGGCAGGTCCTTCCTAAGGGCATTGAGAGCTTTGCAGAGAGCTTTGGCACGTCCTCGATAATGACTTGTGAGGGGAGACGTCTAGTGTCGTTGGAAGGCTGCTGTGGATGGAATGTGCCCCACCCCCCGAATTTCCATGCTGGGACCTTAATCCCTGATGCAACAGTGTGGAAAGGTGGGATCTTTAAGAGCTCTGCCCTTGTGACAGGGTTAATACCGTTTCTCAGTAATGGGGTTTAGATTGAAGGATGAGTTTAGGCCCCTTCCACTCTCATGCAGACTGAGACAGAGGCGATCTGTGTCTCGAGCAACCCAAAGTTAAAATTTGCCATAAGCGTTTAATCCAACTCTTCATGTTAACACACGCAGAAATCAGAGGCCAGAGGAACACCTGAGTTTCACTGAGTTCGAGGCAGGGCCTGGACTAGATCCTGGTGTCCGACTCTCAGCC